>JAZHYW010014723.1:0-39085 GCA_037355805.1 Ixodes ricinus
CCTCGTGCGTTTCTGCAATTTTTTTCAGTCGGTACGAAAATTTATGATTATATGGCATCACTACCAGTGGTTTTTTGACCGGGTCCTTTTCCTTGGTTTTGTGATTGCCTCTGAGTGTTGCTCTGCATTTTTCTGCAACAGCTTCTAGCAGTGGTTCTGGGTAGCCGCTTGCTTGTAGTCTGGAGATTTGTCTTTGTAGTCCTTCTGACATTCTGTGGTGGCATGATTTCTTCATGGCCTGCCATACGCACCCAGAGGCGACACTTCTGTTCACCAACTTAGTGTGTCCCGAGCCGTACGTCAGTACGCCTTTTGCCCTCTGGTCTTATACATCCAGCATGTATGCTTTTCTTCAAATGCCATTTCAATGTCTAATAATTGCAGCCTGCGTCTCTCCGGTTGTTCAAATGTGAATTCTAGGCCTCTGTGCGCTTTCTTGAACTCCTGATTGACCTTTTCGCACACGTGTTCTGTCATTTTGTTTATCGGGAAACATACCAGAAAATCGTCCACGTATCGAAAGCACCTTGTAACTCCGATCTCCTGAAAAAATGACACTAGATCTCTGTTGCCTCTTGCGAGGTATATGTCGCATAAGGCTGGTGCTATGCACGAACCTATGCAAATGCCCTCTTTTTGCGTGTAAATACTTCCTTCATACATGACGTGCAAGGAGCTTAAGTATGTGCGGAGGAGACCGAGGAAAGCTGATGTGCTGATCCCGCTCTGGTTTAGAAATTTGACGCTACCGTAGACGTCCACGCACTCTTCCACTGCCTCCAAGGCTCCTTGCTGTGGCACGTTGTCGAACATATATTTGACATCTACCGAGAAAGCATTAATGGGTTGTGTTCCATTCAGGAATTCCACCACCTCATCTGTGTTGCGTACCAGGAACGGATCATCGATTTGTAGAAGTGACAAGAATTTCTGTAGTTCTCTTGCAATCACATGCTGCCATGTGCCTTTGTCTTCTACTATTACCCGGAATGGACTGCCTTCTTTGTGCGTTTGTGACTGAAAAGAATGGGTTTAGACATAGTTGACGGCTGCCTTTTACTTCCTTCGCTATCTTGGTGATGCCTAGTTCTTCACACTGTCTTGCCATTTTGTGCTCTGGCGTTTTTCATACACCTTTCGTTGATGTATTTTCGTTCCTCGAAGCTTTTTAGCAAGGATTCTTTGGCTTTGTTTTTGTACATTTCCTGTTCTAAGATGATGAACACTCCTGTCTTGTCAGCTAGCAGGAGGCTGCAGTTATTTTCTCTAATCCATCGTACCGTGTGATTGGTGCTGCCATGCCTGACTGCCGGGCAGACGCTAAGTTCGGTGAAGAGGAATGTCGCTTCTGCCGGTGCGTATGGCAGGCCATGAAGAAATCATGCCACCACAGAATGTCAGAAGGACTACAAAGACAAATCTCCAGACTACAAGTCCACAGCGGTTGACCTTAAACCACTGCATATGTTAGTTCTGTTGCAGAAAAATGTCATCGCAGACGCTGTCAGAGGACAATCAGATAAGCCATGTTGACAAACGGACTTTCGGTCCAACAACCACTTGGTACGTGATCGCCATGTAGTTCATAAATGTTTCGCACCTGACTCTCCGCTATAAAATATTGCAGACAACTGGCACGTAGGTGATAAAGTGCGTCGTAACCGCTCCTACTTTAAGCTGAAGAAGCGACTTGCCACAAGGTCAACAACGAGTAGCATTGGCAGCACACCGGGTCAATCGAAGTGTGGGGTAAAGCACAAAATCTACAATGTTCGTAGAAATGCGTAGAACGGGTAGTCTACAAAATACAATTGACGTGCGGAAACTCATACATCGGGCAGACGGGGAGGTGCTTAAATGAAAGACTCAGAGAACATAAGTACGCATGCGGGCAATTGCAAGCTCCTGGCAACTTAGCAGCGCATTGCGCAAGATGCAGCTGCGAACCGCTATTTGGAAATACATTAGTCATGGACAGATCGCAAAATAGAAACAAGCGCGAAATCATAGAAGCCTTCCACATGGCCTCAGGAAGCACGGCACGTGTGTAAGTGCTCCATCCATTGCACTGAACGAAAAGGAAATTGAACTGCTGAGACACCACATAGCATAACTGGGCGGACACCAGCACCAGCTTCAAGGTCACCTCTCACACCACAAAAACCGAACGTTTATCAGAAAAATGAAAAAACACCCCAAAAAATCGCTAGTCTACACATCTTTATGAAGACATTTATCATTATTTCATTGCTTTCGTTCTTTTCCAAACTCACGCATGGAAAAACTCACGCATTGAAAGGAGAAAAGCAAAAGAATAAACAGTTGTTACAAGAATGTTAAGAATACAGTTGTTAGTCTGCGCCAATTCGTGTTCGTTGTGTTTCTCCTCATCTCAATGTAAATCATCCTTTTCCTTTCAATTTTTGGTCACGCGTTTAACTTCGCAGCGCAGCACGTCTATCAATGTACAACCGACTAGCCCAAACCCAAGTCCAAGCTTTATTAATGGTTAAAATATGAACAGAATTTCTATAGACTGCCTGAAATATTATTTGTAAGAATAAGCATACAAGGTTAAAGCCGCATAGCCCTTGCAAAATTATTTTTCTGCTACAATAACCGATTTCGTTGTATTTGCACGTTTTCTATTTTCTGAATGAGCAGAGATACATGCGAATATGTCTCATTACATGTAACTCCGTTGCTTGCGAATCGTTTCTTTTTTGGTAAGGAACTAAATAATTCGTTTTCTTATAAACAAACAAATAACGTATTTGTTTCCTTTCTAGTAACACGTGCTTTACGGAAATTTGGAACCCACACTAGTAGGACTCATCCCCACCTGAAGATATGGTAGCTATGTATCTTAAAAAGTGCACATTTATTTAACGCTGAATCGCTCCTAGTGCAAGTTTCCAACACGTTTCATGATAACAATAAAGCAAAAAATAACGTTTAGTGTGAGGAGAAGTCACAAAAAGCTAAAATGATACGGCGAATTTAAACCCGACATTGTGCTAAGCCGGCTGCCGAAAGCTAGAATGTAATCCACGTCCAAACCAGGAACGCAGAGCACACATTAGTTTGATCTAAGCAAGTGCAAATGCTAGAGCTCTCCTGAGAAATGTCCCCTCAAGTAAGTTACCTCATTGACAGGACCTGACGCAGCCTTTCATACTCTCGAAATTTGGGAAAATGTCATCAGAATATCCGAAAGTAGCTCTGGTGTCTTCAGCCATCAATCGATAGGGTTCAAAGACTTTCGTTGCACACGTGAAAAAAATGATTTCTTTCTTCTTATCCTTTGACTCGAGACGAAGTGTAGTAACTCTGCGTCAATCACTCGAAAGGTACAAAGAAGTGCGTATGAAGGATATCGGGACAGTTTCTCATGAAAGTGTTCACCGAGAAATACAAGTTGTGGCCCTAGATTTAAAAGAATACTAAACATTGTGGTGCCGAGCAATAGAGCTATTCGCTGCATCGAGAATCACGGCCAAGAGCTTTAAGCTCGAAACGCTACCAGTGTGATGGAACACCATTCACTTAGATTTCTTAGAACTTTGAAATGCTGTTGAATTTCGACAAAGTCTGCAGGGAAAACACCATGGAAACTGCCTGCTTTTTGCCCTCGGGCTCATCACCGTGGTAGTCGTATATTCAGAAGTAGATATTACACATTGCTGCGACATTAATTAGGAACTTCGGCGTTTAACACCTCATAAGCAAATATGATAAAAATGAGAAACGAAAAATTCCGTCAAAGATGGTGCCACTAATCGTGTGTGGGTTATTTATCACCACAATCTTTTGCACATAATCTATCAAGATATCAGAAGTTCCTGGCTATACGTTTTCTTATAAAATGGACAATCTTCTCTATATAACTGAACTATGCACCTGCAATCTTTAAGATTATTTAAGAAAATATCTTTTTAAATTGCGAAGATTTACTAACATCAATGTATCACCTTAGACTGTGGTGTGAAATAATCCAAAAGCTTTCCGAGACGAAAAAATCTACAAGAGCAGGAGGACGCCTCAAATAATATTTGGACGTTCTCCTCTGTTGTCGTTTTCTTCTAGTTGAAATTTCTTCATTTTTTGGCACCAGAGTTTCAGGTGTCAAATAAGGATTAAGAGTTGCCAGCTTGTCTGCACACTTATTTTTTTGTTTGTTTGTAAACTTGTTCTTACATTTTTGAGATCTAGCGTAACGTGGATGAGTTGCTTCGTGGTATTCAGGAAAACCAATTCCTAAAATGTTTCACCCCATGGCACTATATTATTAATAATTGTACAGCTTTAGAAGGGAATTAAGTTAAGGTAACATCAAACGATATTATGTAGGTAAGCAAACAAGTCCTTAAGAAGACCGTAGCGGGAATCGCGTATCCACAGCTTGGACAGTTCGGTCTTGACATTCTACCAACTAAAGGTAATATCCAGAACAAGATGCATAACAAAAGATATTTAGAAATATTAAAAAATACTATCAACAACAAATGCATATATTTTGCTACAAACTGGCTGATGGATGTCCTTCTAAATATAGAAAATTATTGATCTGGTTTTGACATCAGGGATTTATGTGGTACTGTCAAATGTTTATTGTAGTCCACCGCCGTATATTGTGCTAGTAGATGATAATGCGTATGCGAAGTAAGAAGTTCCTAGCCGAGCTGTTATTTGCAGTCAGTGACAGGCTAAAATTTAAACAAAAATATGCCTTATTTGGACCTTTTATCTTTGCAGTCTAAGGAGGACGGAAAGGAAAAAGCGCGTGCTGGATGGGGAACTCCTTACGCGTTAATTCAATATTTCGCTTTAAAGAACGGCGTCTTTGGTTAGCAAGTTATTCCCAACTTCGGATTTATATAAAAAATATACTTGATTCTATAAAACGCAGCACATTATGAACTAAGCGCTTGATAAAACCAAAAAAAAGCTCATCCATAAATGGTCTATAAAGGTTTTACTCTCTAATATTATTTAAGTAGAAAAAAAAACATTCCATGACCTTATTCAATTCTTGTGGCATTATGTATCTACTTTTTTTTCAAAACATGTGCAAACCCAAGAAGAGAAAAAAAAGCGCTGCAGGCTTTTTTAAAGCTTATTTTCTTAGTCCTTGGAGCCCTGCAGTTGACTGTTTCCGATATTAAAACGTCGTAACGTCTGACAGACATTTGGATTTTGAATTGGAAATTTTGAAATGAAACTGAATGTCAGTGTCAGAATCTGTCAAAACAACAGTTCGTTTAATTTATCATTTTCCTTTACTTACATTTGATATGCTGATGATTACTTTGAAGTTCACCCGTTTATATACAAAAATGCTAGAATTGAAACGCATATGAAAGCCAGATATAAGAAAAATGTGTATTCAACATTTGGAAGCAAAGTTTGAGCGACGTCCGTCTAGTAAATCCTCAAAACAATTCAAGCATGGGCGTTTACATATATACATATCAAACGAATACGTTTTTTGCAGCAAACCTTTATTTTGGTAAATAATGAAATAAGTTTTTTATGCATTTTTAATTAGTTCATTTTCCTAAAATTGCTTCATGTGCAGACGCGCTCACCCCCAGCTGCCGGCCAATTCCAGCTTATTTTTGGTGGATAAGAATCACATAATCGGATGTTTTCTCCATTTTAATATCCGAGAATTATATGAACCATGTTTGCGTGAATGACATTGCTCCCCACACGAAGATGTCATATATGGCCCTGATATATTTATATATATGGCCACATGTGATAATATAAGCAGCCATATATGGCCATTTATCGCTATATATGGGAGCGTAAACCGCCGGATATCGACATATAAGTGGGCCAATACTGCCAGATATAGCTATATCAGTGCGAAGATACGGCCATTTATCGCCATTTAAGCGTGCGGATACGGCATATATCGGTGTATAAGAAGTTCAAATACTCTATAAATAGCATGTTCACCACATATATGGGTAAACATATATCCCCTGATAACAATAAATGGGCCCATTTCGGTCGTGCAAGCAAAAAGTCATATGCACTCGCCAAGACACTAGTTGATTTATCTATATTGCATGAGTCTCATGTAATTGGTTAACTATTGTTAACATTCTTAGTGTGAAGTTATTTCAGATATTTGGACTACTTAATCAACTGCGCATTTTACAAGATTGACAGACAAATGAAATTCGGTTGTATGTTTGATGTGTGTCTATATGACGAAGTGCGTAAGATCAAAAAGCGAGTTAGTCAAATAATGAATTTTAGATCGCAGCTCTTATGCGCCCGCCTCCGCGTTAAGCAGTGTCGGTGTCGCCGTCGGCATCGGTGTCACCGCCCCGCTAAATTTAGCGGGACACTGAATTGGTGCTTAAGTCATGTGGCGTAAAGTTTCGCGCTAATTCTGACGGTGAAACTAATTTTGTTCATGTTTCCCCGCTACATTTAGCGAGGAAACACGAACCGTTAGCTTACTGAAGATGCAAAACACTACTTCGTCGTCGCGAGTCCTTTTCCCTTCGAACGGCTGCGAAGCCGTTGCGCCCGGAGTACCCTACGCAGAATCTTTGAAAAAACGTTCGCGCAGCATCGCAACCATCCGTTTGCGAGCGTCGGCGATTCGTCGCGTGTTGAAAGTCGGAAGATGTGCTGTCCGTGCTGTCTTTTATCTGTAACTCTTCGTAAAAAATTAAAAATTAAAAATACGAACCTAACAATGTACACATAATTTTAAATTTATTGGTAAAAATATATGTATTTATTTATCTATTTATTTGTGGCCATCGTGGCAAAAATAGTCGCACTTGTAGATGGCGCTGTTGGCCCCTCAAAACCGATACCGAAACTGCTTTGACTCCGGTATCTTGCGTAGCATATCTGATACGCTGGGCATTACAGGGTTAAAGTATAATGTGGGTTATGCGGTGTAAAGCATAGTATCTTCAATCTTGCATCGTTTTGGGTCACTTTTGGGCTGGACAGCTTCCTTGGAAGTTCGCGAAAGCTGGACGGCATAATGCTGTCGTGTTCAGTCTGTATTGACAGCAGGGTAGACGCTATGCGTGTTTTAGGCCAGTCGTGTCTCCGCTTAGGGTCACGTAACCACTGTCTAGAAGCTGGTGATTAGGCAGAACACGGCACCTGTCTGAAGCCCAAGGCCACACATAGCATTCACTGCACTATCGACCTTGGGTACAAGTGTCAATCCGCTCGTTGTGGTCATTGTTGGGGTACCCCAGAAGATTGGGCTTTTGTGAGTGTACTTCCGGTTTTGCCTTTCCTTCTTTAATTTCTCTCTCTCCCTAAGCTGAAAGTGTGGTAGAAGGTGCTTACTTCCCGAACCAATCAGCCGCAGACTTTTTATCGCTTGACTCCGGTCTTTGTGTGCAGCAAATGGCAGAATCGTGGTCGCGTGGTGCGACGGGTGTCGCATTAGCCATTGGCAATCTCGGAATACCTGCTTGTGGACCTTGTTTGGCGTATGGCGCGCCCGAAGTGGCTGCTACTGATTCTGCTTTTGTAGTAAATGGTATCGTGTTCGAAAAGTCCTAGCCGTATATCGGCAACAAGCAATTTATTCAAAGAAGCCCAGGAATTTTTTTGTGATATGTTTAGTGTTCGGTTCTACAAATGACAGCTTGTGCTACATCGTGTTGAATCTTCACGGACACCTGCGTTCTCGTTTTTGTGTTTGAGTGGTTTCTACCGTGCCCGTGTCAACATATATCTCGGATTGCACCTTTCAAAGTCCGGTATTGTCAACGTAAGTGTGCTGCAACCCACATCGCGACAATTGATCATTTTCCTACAGGTACTCTTATAGATTACCTCTAGAATTATGCCGTATCTATCTCCTGGCCGCCGGGAGAATAATTTTCCCGAAATTCAACCAGCAGTCACCTGCCATTGGCCGTCTGAAATCATGTCACAACTGCAGGTACAATACTGCATTTTTTATTCTCCCTGCATTTTGTGATAACACGTTCCACGGCCACCTACTCGTATATACACGTTTCATGGTCAAACACGTTTCGTCGACATTAACGTTTCATCGACATTCATTACGCGGATGATCAATAATCCTGCTTTCCCTGGGGAACCAAGTTAAGCGAAATCAGGAGTGGCATAAAGCGCAGCTCATGTAAAAATTAATAAAAGTTGGTACATGCTCAGTATTCGATTGGTATTTTTTTATACAGATGAGAGGTCACTTTTGGTAGATATTTGTAGAAAACAACAATATATATAAAGGTTGCCTTATCTGATTGACAGACTTATCTGGCCTTATATAGGAGGCAGATATACCTCTATCTGGCAGACCCAGATATGTAACTAAAGTGGCGAAGCAGGTGAGTTGGCTCATAACTTATAAAAAATTTAAAAGCGATAACAAAGACGAGGACAAAAAAGGAAGGCGTACAGGACAAGCGATATTGAAATATAAAAAAATAAAATGGGAATATCTTGCCAGATATGCCTTATATAAACTGATATGCTAAGATAAGTCATTTTTGTATACTTAGTTAGTGAGCGTGTTGGCAATGATCTAAGTTTAGAAAGAATTATATACGTAAAGACAGGAGACGGGACAGGCTGTCCGTCTCCTGTCTTTATATATATAGTCTCAAATTTAGATCATTTTTGTAATGGTCTGCATATCGCGCACTAGCATTTCCGGGTGGCTATGCAATAAAACAAAACGTTGATATCGCATGTTTACCGGTTACTAAAGCTATACTGTAGAACGGTTACGTCAAATGCAAGGTAAAACAGATGAAGAAATGATGCGCAATGCATCCGGAGCTTCAAAGGGCGAGATGCTTTCAAACACATCTGCGAGTTCTGAACGGTAATTATATTTGCCGACTGGTATTGCACGATGCTCTATGCTGTGAAGCGAAGTAATTGTCCATGTCTTTGCGCCTGGTTATTATTGTATCTGACAGCCTCAGAAACGCAAGACGCGATGAGAGTCCCGTACATCTAATTTCAGTTTGCCACTTGGGCCACCAAAGGGCGAATCACGAAGCAACATGTTGGACCAGTATAAGCTCCTTCACTGTGTTTCTTAAACTGTCAGTTAGTGTACGATCTCCCGGAGGTGACCCAGTCCGGTCAATAACACAGTCGCGAAGAGCAGAGGAAGGTGAGGCGTGGTCAACGAGGAACACCGGGTCAGGTTTGCGCGGAAGCTGGAATGCTGGAAGAGTAATGGTTAGGGTAAACTCGCAACCCGGTAGCATCGGTTTTCGCAAATCGGTGATACAACGCGCAATAAACAAGGGCAGAGGAGGCAGTAGGCAAGACGAGCGGTGAACCTCAACTGCACCTGTTTTCACCTCAAGAAAAAAAGGAAGTTTTGCGCATTGTTCATACGCGGCGCGAAGTAGTTCTTACGAGACATGGTTGTCGAAGGAAAAAGCGATGCTTTTGTCGTTTGGAACGTGTACATTTTGATAGGATAACATATATCTAGTCTTAAATTAACCTACATATAACTTAAATCTCCGAATAAAGGGAGATAGTAGTAATGCTTCGCGAGGAGTCGGACTATTTTACTAAGTTCCTTGACGTGAAAAAGGGAATAGTAATTTATTGTAACAAAAAAATCGTTTACGTGGCAACGTTGAGCCCCTGCGTTGTCCGTGGGACTTGTGAACAGAAATATTTGAAGATGCTTGTTTATTGCGCTGTTATTATTTATTCGCCTGTTCGTGTTCTTCTGCAGCGCCAAAATGGCCTTATCTCATGGGACTGGTGAAAGTACGTTATCTATTTGCAGGAAATCCAATCCGCACGTATTAACGAATGTTTAGGTATAGATATACTTTACTATCAGGGAGCTGACATCACGTTCATTTACCAAACGTCAAAAGAGACTAGTCATAAAGAAAACGCGAAAACAATATCACTGGACAGTCAATTTCTATTCGATAACGTTACTGCACTTTAAGAGCCTAGTCGCACAATGCGTTTTATATGATGGCAAGAGTAGTACTCAAGAAACCCCAGCGAGAAACCGGTTTAGTTTTTGACTTAATGTACGTGACTGATGCCGTGAACTCTGAGGGATTGTGTACTATAGAAGAAGCATTTAAACTATTAAAAAGTTTCCTACTAAATATGTTCATGTTCCCCGTCAGATGCGTGTAGCTTTTAGATGAAATTACAACAAATATTTTGATGGCATTCCTTCGTAAAATCGATTTAGCTGCATTAAAACAGCCCCAACTAAAATATGATTTATGTTTTTTTTTGCTGAATTATGAATTATGTTGCATTTTTTCTGAATTTACAAAAAAAATACATGCGATTCCCTAATTTTTTGACAAAATCAAGAAAACGCCACTGAACACATGGCCAGCTTGGATCAACAGGAAACAAAAACAAACTGACCTATCTGATTAAAATGCAGAGCCTTGAAAACAACAGAAAATAATTGTATACATTCTAGAGAGATATGTGACACATTATAGAGGGAAAATTCGTGTATAGAAAAAGTCATTTCATCGAACTTTCCGTAACAAAAAGAGCCACTAAGACAAGCGGACGAAATATGATACACAAAATCCGTTTTACCATTCAAACAAACACATCATAGAGAAGAAACACGCGAATATTGAAAAAGAAACAAAAATTCCGGCATGAGGAAAAACAAAAATTAAAAGGGAGAACGCAGAGAAAGCGGGTTTGAGCATTGCTACCGTTCACGCCATCATTGATTTCGTTGGAAACCCATTTCTCCAGACGTGCCACTCCACTTTCTCCGTCCTCCAACAGATGGACGTGCGCTAACCATTAACAAGGAACTATCAGCAATGCATTAGAATGACCGGAACGGCTTCCAACTCTTACTCAAAATATTCGGACATGTACGGGTTGTTCTCCCACTCAGTATGCTGAAACTGACAGTTATCCCATGCCCTCTCTCAGTTCAATAGGTGCTCTCTTCTTCTCTTACTAGTTTACCACGACGGCGTCATCACGATCAGAGTTCCGCGGAAACAAGAGGAGGAGTATTCTTGTACTTACATGTCTTCCTTGTTTCCTTCTGCTGTCGTTCCGGATGGTATCCGAAAGATACGGGTGCTCTTGTTGCATTAACTATAGGCCACGGGCTTCCTGCGCTGCGGGAAATGGCTTGTAAACGGCGGTTTTACGTAGCGTACGTACTTCCGGATGGAAATCTCGCCGGAACCAATGTTAGAAACATTCGGCTCTAATGTATTTCTAGGTCCCCAAGGAAGTTGTTTTTCCACTTGCTTCAATTATCTTACGCTGTAATCGACTCAGCTTGCCGGAGTAGCCGGCGACATAAAGGAGCATTGGTTGCTTTTTTGTACATTGTATTTTCTAGACTTTTGGCGCATTTTGGCCCTGCTAGCTGTCTCGCCCATCACCTCTGAACGCGCGCCAAATCGTTTCTACCTGAAGTACGCGTCGCACAAAATAAAAAGTGTAAATGTATTAGTCTCTACTCATGAACCTATTAGGAAAAATGTGTAGACTTGGGAATAGTTAGGTTAATAAGCTTTAAGTACTTAAAGGTCAGAGTAAGTTTAAAAATTGGGTTTCCAATAAAATTTTATTAGGCATCATCGAAAACCATTGAATCAACTCATTTTAGAACTTACAAGTTAAACACAGCATTGTACAGCTTCCCGAGAAAACACTCGATGTGGATGTATTTTTATGTTTCTTTTTCTATCAGAATGTCTCCTCTCTCTAGCTGTGGCCAAGGCGCACAACTAATGTGCGCCGCTACACAATCTTCGCATTATGGAGATTACCTAAGACTCAAGGTTTTTAAGTTCCAATAATATAGAAACAGCCTACTGTTTTTTGTTTTTTGTTATTCGGCTGGAGACGGATGTGATACTCCTCTTCGAGTTCCCCAGGCCTTTAAAATTATTGACTTGAGTTTATGGAACGCATTCGATCGAGTCCAGGAACTGAATAACACCCAGAGCATCAATGGCAGGCAGTCCCAGAAGAGACGCGTGCTGATTTTTCACCACGTAAAGACTCTAGACCGTGAACTTGCCACTCCACTCCAAGGTAGCCATGAAAGTCCCCACAGCGTGCAGACGTAGGTTGCCGGGACCCGACACCTCGCCTTCGGCTTCGTCTAGGACAATCGGAAGCCCCGGAAAAGAGGGTGAAACAACGGTGACCTACGCACCCTAGTCACTTTTGAACTTGGAAAGATGACCATTCACGCGCACCTCGGTGTATCTTGCATGCCGTGTGCTGACTGCGTAAGCCCAAGAGTTCTTTTCGCTTCTTAGCTTTGCAAACTTCTGCAAAATGGCCCTGCTTCTTGCAGAAATCGGCAAGACGATTTCCGCGCTGGGCAATCTTTCTGCAGGTGAGGGTGACGTCTGCAATACTCACAAGTTGAACTGGCGGACTGCTCAGATTTGCCGTGATAGCGTGCCGATTGACTGGTCGCTATCTTCTTGTGTCTCGCGGTGTCGACGTTCAGGTTTTCGGGGTTGGTATTCTCGCGGGCAACGCTGGCGCGTGAAAGACGCTCTTTTACAGCGTCCTCATGAAGACGGGCCTGACAGAGCGCTTCTTCTGCAGAGAGTCTTGTACAACGACACAACTGGTCAGAGAGCTTGTCATCCCGCAACCCCGCGATAAATTTGTCACGTACCAGGCGGTCTTCGACATCCGCACTGTTGTAACTGCAGCGCTTGAGCAGGTTATGAAGCGACGTGAATAACTCGTCGACAGACTCGCCTTGCTGCTGCGTCCGACGGTGGAACCGGCGACTCTCGTAAATCTCGTTGACGGGATGCACGAAGTGCCCGGCCAACTTCTCTTTGACGACCGCGAACGACAGGGTCTCTGGTGTTGGCGCTCCCAACGATGACAGGACGCTTCGGGCTTGTGGTCCCATGCAGTACAAGAACGTGCGTACCTGCACCTCGTCGCTGGCAGTATCGAGACCGGCTGCGAAGGCGTATCCTGGTACGTCGCAATCCAATTCGGCCATTCCACCGGGCTGGTGAAAGTGAATGGAGACGGAGGATGAAGTCTCAACGCTCCGACGCGAACTTTCCCTCCTGCGAGGAAGGCGAGGATGTAGCTAAGCGCTTTGACCATAAGGGCCAATAACGCTTGTGCAAAGATGCAACCCGCTAGAAATCGGAAACCTGTAGCCGCGCTCAAAATGTGTGTTTTATTCTTCTCATTTTGGAATGCCCTAAAACACTGCATGTACTTGTATCATTCTAAAATTTCATCATTTACACTTTGTTTTACCTTAAGTTCAGATTCCGCCGACGCTACGAGTTAATGGAACCAATTAGACAGTGTAAACCCCGCACCACCCTTGTGTTCATACTCCCCCCCCCTCCCCCCGCCCCGTTTGTGTTTTATCATCGCTGAACTAATCATAAACAGGTAAGTGACAAGTGTACATTATTAAATAAAACAACACAACAAATACAAAGGAGGCAAACCGGAGAGGACATAGTGCATTTCGCAGCTAAAGCTTCTTTACCAAGAGAAAGAGAAAGAAAGAAACACACGTTAGTCCACGCAATTGCACGCGCACCTTTCACCCATGGTAGCTGACTGCGGCACGCGCTGGACGCTCAATGTCAGCTTCAAGAATTCCAGCTCCTTGACCAAGCAGCGCCACTGATACTAGGCTGATACATTTTTCTCCTCTACTCTGGATACTGGAAGGTCTCCAGCACCTCGCGTGGCTCACTTTGTCCCAGTGTCGTCCAAGATGCGAGTTGCACTAAAAAACTGCTCGCACAGGCGCCTTACAGTGAACCGATAGGTGTTTTCCCACTGTAGCTCCGAGGGAGTACCTGTGCTCGCGGAGTCTTTTATTCAGGCAACGTTCCGTTAGTCCCACGTTGGTTGGGCCGCACGAGAAGGGCACGAGACGAGAAGGAGGTACCTCGGACGACAAGGAGTACACCTCGGAAGGTACTCCTCGGAGCGACAGTGGGAGGGGCACTATCGGTTCACTGCAAAGAGTGCCCGTGCGAGCCGTTTTTTAGTGCTACCACCATCTTGGAACCACACAGGGTCAAAGTGACACGCGAGGTGCTGGTGGCCTTCCACATCCAAAGTAGAGGAGAAAAATGTATCAACGCAGCATCAGTGGCGTTGTCTGGCAAGGAGCGGGAATTTCTGAAGTTGACAATGAGGGTCCAGCGCGTGCCATAATCAGCTACCATGGGTGAAAATTGCATGTGCGATTGCCTGGAGTAACGTGTGTGTTTTTGTTTTCTCTTTTTTTTTAGTAAATAAGCTTGAGATGCGAGTCAGCGCTCTGTCTTGTCCGGTTTGTCTATTCCTTTTGTGTGTTTTGCCCTGTTTTATTTCATTATGTACAACGATTACCAACTAGCCCAGCTATCAACCCTATTAAAGGACCAGTGACTTGCGATTTAGAAGCTGCTGAACTGGCCCCATTTGCTCGTACGTCGGCTGCGTCCGCATTTGAGCTGAAACGAAGTATCGTGTTATTCGACGATTCTCTGAAAGTTTTTAATTAAAGCCATACCTAAATCCTTGATTTCCCGAAAGCAAGTACAACCCTAATTATGCCGAATGCTATTCATTCTCACAAATAGGCGTTTTGAGAGAGAACTAAAACGACATTAACGTTACAACGTCTGTGCGATGCGTACTCTACTCTGAAACAATTAGGCCCAAGTTCGAGAGAAACCGTCTATAAGTCTAAATCCGTTGAAAATTGGGCGAGTTGGTTATGCATAGTTACGAAGAGGGAAACAGCGCCAAAAGTACAGAAGCTGTGACACGTGCCCTTAGGCGATGGTACGATGCATGTTTATCTGTGTTTTTATGCCGGAAGGTAGTTTTCAGTAATAAACCAGTTGTCAGTCAGCCCTCGGTTTGTGTGTTCCTCGTTCTTTCTCCTCCGTACTTTTCGCCCTGTTTCCCTCTCCGTCTATAAATACCGGCTTTCATTCTGAGTTAAGAGGAGCAAGCACACCCAAAGGCGGCTAATCAGGAGTGAAGATGACCATGGCAGGTGCTGGCTAGATGGCTTCGAAGGTGCAAAAACCGAGTCACCTTGGGTTTAATCACTCAAATACGTTGCCGCTCGTAATTCTAGAGTTCTGACGCCCAGAAAGCATTCCTATTGCTATTCCGTTTAAAATATGAAATACCCAGGTTTCAAGGCCATTCTGAACGCCTATGAACGCACATCCTCTATAGAATCGGCGAACCTGCGCACGGCAAGTGGCACGTACGTAATGGACATCGCGGGCGGATTCGCCGTTTCTTTAAAGTAACGATGGAAGTGAAAGTACACAAAAAAGCGGGTGAATTAACTCCATACTAAAATGCCGGAGACAAACACAAAAGGCAAGCACACACATACCGTCTTATATAGACGGTGTGTGTGCTTGTATCCTTTTTTATTTTTTCCCCTTTCGGTTGTTTTTATAATAGAGTATATTTTTAAAGTAGTTCGTTCTGAAGGATGTCGAATTGCCTTTTCAACAGGCGTTAAAAGCACCCCGAGAAGTGCACGCAAACAGTACTGCAAATATTTTACGCTGCTCCTGCCAATTTAGGTAGTAAACTGGGGTTAACGTTCAAAACATTTCAAAGGGATTGTCAACTCCACGTACCAGGTAAGTGCTAAGCACAAAATTTGCTTTTAGATATATTTTGGTAATAAGACCGAAATCAATGGTTTTGATGTGGAGTTGAACCTCAATTTAACGAAACTCGATTTTACAAATTTCGCTGATTTAACGATATAAATATAGCAAGTGCCGGTGACTTCGTTAAATCTGGAGTCAACTGTACTTTCTTTGTTGAGGGAGGAGGGGTGAATTTTTTTTTGTCTTGTTTTATTCAACGACAGCTACATATTATCTCAAAAGGAATATATGATTTAAGACTTGTAACCGAAATCCGGCTTTCTTGTCCCTTGTCATGTAAAAGTAAAATTCAGGGGCAAGGTATCTATCTAATTGCTTCACAATTAGAAAATGAAAAAAAAAAACGAACGTTTATCAAGCCTTGTCACACTTGGATTCGAAAAGCGACCATCAAGCATTCCAACAAAATTCTGGCTCTAATCTCTATACAATCCGATATTAGATCAATAAAAAAGCAAAGCGAGGCAGAATGCAATTGTCGATAACACTACAAACGTTAATTTTTATCTTTAAACACCCTTAACGTTCTCGCAAGTGCCGGCTGCCAGAGAGAGCTGTCGATTCCTCCCTAGAAGACCATGGCATTACTCGGTGGGCACGATTACCCGAAATGAACAGTTTTGGTAAGCTACCGGTAGTAGAAAGCTGCACCTATAGACATTATCCAGGATCATTGCAGGACTAAGACCACGCTTTCTGCTTGCCATCTTATTAAAATTTTATGTTTTGTGGTATTATCGCTTGTTCGGTGCATCTGTAAATAAAACTTCTAATTTGCCGTAACACGTCCATTCATTACATAAAATTGGTGTTCAAAAGTATTGCCTGTGTTCTATGTGTTCTTGCCTGCCTCAAATAAGATGTCATCTAAAGGCTAATAAACTTTTCTCACTTAAAAACTTCATTTTGCAAGTCTTGTGTGGGACATGGAGGTTCTACATACCAAACGAGCGATGGGCTTTTGGCGCGAGCCAGCAGTTCGAAGGACTGAGGGCTAATTTGGACCACCTCAAGATCTTATGATGTGCAACCGAAATCTTGTTTACACGTCGCCTTCTTCGCAGTAAGTTTCTGTTATATTCCAGGCACCTCAGTTGGGGTTCGATCCCGCCACTTGCGTATTCGCGTGTCAGCGCTTCACCTCGAAAGCCACCGATTCGGCTTTGTGAATTTTGGGTACATATTCAAAATTCCACAAATTACTAAATATAGTAAGAAATTACATTTACAATTACTCAAGGCTCAATTGTAATTAATTACATATACAATTATTCTTCTATAAAAGTAAGTAAATATTACACAAAACCGTAATCCGTTTGTTTCGTTGCCTTCTAACATTTCTACACTCTTAATCTCGGGCCACCTAGGGAGCCACCTATAGCCGTCACAAATGAGATCCAACTTGTCACGGCAAATTTTCAGGACACCTAAAATTGCCAGCCCGTTTGCCGTCCCTTTTTAGGTGGCCCAAAAATTTGTCGTGACAAGTTGGATCTTGCCTGCCCGTTTTTTGCTGGCCGTTTTCTAGCTGGCCCGTTTTAGCTGGCTATCAAAATGTCCCGTCGTCCACTCCCCCGCAGAGTATCTCGGAGGGTCCAGGACTATGATCAATGAAGAAAGCCAGGGATTGAGAACTACAGGAAATTTTCACCGTAAAAATAAAGCTCTGACGTGGCACTGAGCCTGACGACTTCTTGTGAGACGTCATGCGCATAACCAAGTCGCAACTGGGTCATTCCATGCCAAAGGAGACGGCGATTTTCGTCATATTTTGGATATGCTTGAAAAAAATAATATGAATAGAGACAGGTTTGAAAGTAAGGATGACTAAGTTTGAGGGCTGAATTACGTTTATTTTTGCTTACGTCATTCTCCAAAGTGCGGGGAATCGGAGAAAACCTTCTGTATTTCGAAAAATTGCTGAAAAAAGCTATTCTTACCATATAATTTTAAGTTTGCATGCAATCGATCACTAATATATTCTATCTTACCTTGAAAGTAAAACACCTTACGCCGCCATTTTGGGTCCAGACAGGCACTCCAAACCTAAGCAAATTTTTAAGATTTCTTGATTTTTTTAGTCAACTTGAAATTAAAATTTGACTAAGAAACTTTTTTTACTTATTTTTCTGAACCTTATGCTCGACTAGGTTGCATTACAATCATAAAAAATTATTCGGACAGTTTTTAATTAAATTGTGAATATGTCACTTTCTTCAAAAACGGCCATATAGAGGGTAAAAAAAAGCCATGTGGGCAACGGTGCTCGCATTTTCTGAAATAGCCAAAAGGTTAACCGACCCCCTCTGTTCAACATATCAAAAAATTGGAAAAGTACTTTTTGTTATTTTGGAGAAATTATGTTTTAAATATGAGGCAGAACGGCATCACCTTCAGACGTCCACCTCATCGGTAACGCACGCCGTCGTCTGCTACGTTCGAGTGAAACACCGCACGGGGTACTTAATTTCGTTAATTATATTTGTATAGCTAACGCTAAGAATCTTGACATTATGACATGTCTATTTATAGTGACTAGAAAGTGCATAATTTGTTTTGCCCTAAACATCATGTCCGGGTGCGCTTGCAAGTTGAATAGCGACAACTCGAAATATTGTTTGGGATACTTTTTATCAAAGCCGAAACAAAGCACATTTGTAGCTCACCGACATTTCTTTTTCTTATGTACATAAATGTAATATACAGTTCAAATATACTATATCACATTTAGAATATCAGTGTTTCATTGGCTTTCAGTTCACCTCATATATAGTCTAGAACACTGCACACGTCTGGAACATCACCGGTATAGTTCTTCTGCTGCAATGTCTTTAGCGTCGCACGGAGAACTCTTCCTGCACGTTTGATGTGGACGTTATTTTAGCAACCACATGCCCGTGTCCTATAGGTGCCACATAATGGTATTGACGTGTGTTTGGTATGGCTTTTGCTTGCTCATAGCGGTTGCTGAGTCTTTCTCTCTCAGCTGTGACGACGCTATCTGGAACCCATATGACGTTCACAGTTTTCATTGAAGTCTTCGCCCATTCATAAAGATCTTGTGCTGTGATGATCTGACTGTCAAATGGCCTTTGAATGCTAGCTTTGCTAGCCAGCCTTTTTATAGTGCCGCCTAAGCCATCACAAGGGCTTTTTCCATGAGATGTGGCGAAAAAGTTCCACGTCGCTTCCAAGTCGAAATCTTCCTTGTGAAAGCAGAGGTTAATGAAGTTTTTCCTGTTCTTATACTGAGAAGCAGCGCCATCCGTAAAATAATGAACTTTTGCAAGGTCTGGTTTTTGTTTTCTTAGTTCATGCAGAAAGTGGTGTTGAAATGCATGCACTGCCGCGTTGTCATGTTGGAGGGAGTCGGACACAACCACGAAGGAATGAGTAATGTACGAGTCAGTACCTTCCTTCATGCTTCGAGTGTAGGCAACAACAGGATGAAGTGTCGCTTGCGTGGTGTTCCAATGGAAGGACTGCGCAGCGTCCTGAACGATGAAATTGTAGTTCTCTGCAAAGTCCATGATGATAATTGCCTCGGTTGGTGGAAGTGTCGATTTCAGAAACCTAAGATAATTTGACTGAACTTTGCTTACATAGTGATGACGTTTCAAGTTCTCCAGCTTTTCGAGGAGTTCTTCCACTACTTCTGTGGCACTCGATACAACTGTCATGAGCAGGCACTTCTCTGAGTGAACCCACCGCTTGTACTTTATTTCGTCGTCTTCGGGAGTCTTGCCTTGGAGAAAAGTTTTTAGCGGTTCTGGTCCTGGGCATCTCGAGCAGGTGTTCATCATGCAGCTCTCGTCTTCGAGTGAACAAACGGTTAAAGCCATGAGCTCGCCACAGGTTTCTTTTATTCCCAGTGCATGGAGCATAAGCTTGACGTTTTGATGGTACTCGCACACACAAACAGAGTGTGTGCCAGCTGAGCCTGCTAACACACACCAGGGGGACGCAGGGATGCGAAGGTTGAGAAAGAGGCTGGCAGGTCTGGATTTTCCTCTTTCCATTGAATGAAAGCTTCTTTATATTCAACAAAAGAAGCCGCTTTTGATTTCCTTTCAGGACGTCTTTCATCCCAGGAAGACAGTACGATATCCTGTCATCTTGGTAAAAGGCCTCAATTGAGGTTTTCACTTCGGAGGACAGTGGGCGATTTTTTTGTGGATCGGGTTTTTCGAGAATTCCCCTCGTGTCTCGGAGTCGTCTGGCAGATCGAACTATCTTCTTGCCGCAACCAAAATATCCACTAGTTTCGGATATTGTCCAAGATGGCGGGCATAGTGCAAGAATTAACAGCTTCTCTTGTCTGGACTTCGAGCTTTGAAATTTTTTACGAAGGCTACCCACGAAAGACTTATAATCGCGCAGCAATGATTTGTCATCTCCAGGAATTTCAGTTTGTGACATATTCGAATAGACACTGGCACAGGCATCCACGCGGAAATTTGAATCCGGATTTTTGCACTTGGATGGCTTAGGGCTCTCGCGGTCCTTTGCGGGACGCTTTCTGCTTCCTGAGGCCTCTGTTGTGGGGCTGTAAGGTGTATCCGCAACATCCTCCCCGGATGTCATTGTAGCTGCTCTGTCGCTGTCAAGCTCAGATGCCTGTTTCAGATTTGCACACTTCATATAACATTTGGGACATAACCTGTCACCAGAAACTAAGCCGAGGGATATCAGCCTTTGCGCCAAAGTGTTCGAAATAACAGAAGTTCCGCGGCATGATCTTCTGTGTTCCGCGAAGGGGTCCACGCACAGCTTGGAAGTGGTGTGGGTCGTGTACTTAGAAAAGTACATGTAAAAATGGTGTGCACATATGTCCGTGACAGTAGACTTGAGTCTTTTTCCACGACGACAAATAACATCCTGTTGGTCTTGTGGCAAGTCTGAAAACAGCTTGACCCACGTTGTTCGTACGTAGTGTTTGAGATGGCAACTTCCTGGGCCAAACGAACAATCCGCTGCGGAATCAACGGAACTGCAATTAAAGAGAATGTTGGCATATGTAAACCCACTGTTTTAAAATGAGCCTCCTTTCTCATCCACTATCAGTTATGACATTGTTTCTGGGCAACTCTAATCCTACATGTTTACAGCGGTGCTGTTCCGAGGCATAAATAGGGTAGAGATGTCACTCAGATAAGACCTCAATATACCAGAAAGGGCAAGCGAATACTCATATTTAGGAGTTTTTTTTTTTTATAGGAGCACAACACGGAACTTTTTTTTATATAGGGTAGACATATATTTTACAAGCTGTAAACACGCAACATCTTTCTATTGTGTCATAACCTTCGAATGTCCGTCGGCCTGAATATCCACTTTCAATGTTCTGCTTCTTCCAATGTTTCACTGTCTGTTTTTCAGTGTCACTATGTATTCGCACCACAATACCTTTTCGTTGAAGAGGAAGCCAAATCACCGTTATCGCTCGGCATCGTTGACGATCTCCCGCGTCCACTATTTCATTTTTTAAAAGCAAACGCAGTATGACCAAGAAGTGCAGACGCGCCGTCTGCTAACCAATTCTGACGAACCGTCTGCAATCACAAACTCGGTTAGCAGACGACGGCTTTGTCTCCCGTCACCTGAGCACATGTAAAGTGAAATTAAAACCTTCAAATTAGCGTGCCAAAAGAATATTATTACGTGGTAGCTAAAATAACACCCACATCCATCGTGCCGGAAGAGTTTTGCATGCGAATTTAAACACATCGCAGCAGACGGATCATACCGGTGACGTTCCAGACGTGCGCAGTGTTTTAGCCTATGACAGGAACTGAAAGCCAATGAAACACTGATGCTCTAAATGTGATATAGTATTTCTGGACTATATATTACATTTATGTACATAAGAAAAAGAAATGTCGGTGAGCTACAAATGTGCTTTGTTTCGGCTTTGATAAAAAGTATCCCAAACAATATTTCGAGTTGTCGCTATTCAACTTGCAAGCGCACCCGGACATGATGTTTAGGGCAAAACAAATTATGCACTTTCTAGTCACTATAAATAGACATGTCATAATGTCAAGATTCTTAGGGTTAGCTATACAAATATAATTAACGAAATTAAGTACCCCGTGCGGTGTTTCACTCGAACGTAGCAGACGACGGCGTGCGTTACCGATGAGGTGGACGTCTAAAGGTGATGCCGTTCTGCCTCATATTTAAAACATAATTTCTCCAAAATAACAAAAAGTACTTTTCCAATTTTTTTATATGTTGAACAGAGGGGGTCGGTTAACCTTTTGGCTATTTCAGAAAATGCGAGCACCGTTGCCCACACGGCTTTTTTTTACCCTCTATATGGCCGTTTTTGAAGAAAGTGACATATTCACAATTTAATTAAAAACTGTCCGAATAATTTTTTATGATTGTAATGCAACCTAGTCGAGCATAAGGTTTAGAAAAATAAGTAAAAAAAGTTTCTTAGTCAAATTTTAATTTCAAGTTGACTAAAAAAATCAAGAAATCTTAAAAATTTGCTTAGGTTTGGAGTGCCTGTCTGGACCCAAAATGGCGGCGTTAAGGTGTTTTACTTTCAAGGTAAGATAGAATATATTAGTGATCGATTGCATGCAAACTTTAAATTATATGGTAAGAATAGCTTTTTTTCAGCAATTTTTCGAAATACAGAAGGTTTTCTCCGATTCCCCGCACTTTGGAGAATGACGTAAGCAAAAATAAACGTAATTCAGCCCTCAAACTTAGTCATCCTTACTTTCAAACGTGTCTCTATTCATATTATTTTTTTCAAGCATATCCAAAATATGACGAAAATCGCCGTCTCCTTTGGCATGGAATGACCCAACTTTATTTTTGAGTCGCAAAATATATTGGAAAAGCATTGCCAAGCTCAATTTGTATACTTTAGAGATTGACTTCCCGAGTGCTCTAGGGGAAAGTAAATATACAGGAATTGTTTCAAGGGCAAGGCCGATGGTTTCTAAACGTTTAAAAGAACATTGGGTCCGCAGGTAAACAATCCATTTATTTGTTTAAATTAGATGCACAGCTGAAGATACAGGTGATGCTTTGTTGTAATAAATACCACATTCAAACAATAAAATAGAAAAGTATATGAAAACTTGTGTCACTTGCTGAAACATTGGTGGAAGCATGGTCGTTGCTTTCACTTGACACACTTGGCGAACTAGGACCCGCCGCAGTTGAAGGTGCGCTATCCGAGCCAAGTGTGTTGCAGTCAGCCGGAGCTTCGTGCCACAAGACGGGTCTCCACGGCACGTCCGAAAGCCAGTTGCCTCTGTCGTCAAGGCATGATGCTGCTGCGATTAAGAATTTTCAGCATTTTATTATAAGAGAATAAGGGAGAGAGAACATGTCTTGTATCTTAATTACGTTCTAAAATTTATCAAACAGCTGTTTTTTTAGAAAGTAGCTTGCTGGACGTTAGAGTCTATTCAGATGCTCAGTCATCGGCCACAAACATGGCCGCTAACATAACGTTTATTCATATGCTCTACGGAAAACAAAAGAAAGCAAAAGAAATTCGCCAATTAGATTACCGCATTTGCTTTCGGCGGCCATGCTTGTTTGTAGTTACTCGACATTAAAAAGCAGTCTGACGTCATATGGATAGACCCTATAGCTTTGGTGGCAGTTTGAAGAGTGGGAACAAAACAGTAAATTTTGACGCCACCAGGCAGGGGAGCTGAGGCTGTCCACTTGCCAGGATCTACAGGTCCATGGCTATATCATACAGGCTGCGTCATGAAACGCCGGCTAAATCGTTGCTCAAAAACTACACGTTGCACATAAAAAGCTAATTTTGTTTAATATGAAAATTCATAAAGTTTGACGTTCAAATAAATATGGTGTCAAAAATTTTGAATAATTAACTTTCTGTAATTACTAAATTTAAAAGTATGGTCAGGTCAGGGTAAAGGCCTTGCTAAACTGCGTCAAATATTGTAAAACAGATAGTTTGAAGGAAGAGAAGGAATAAATCTTTATTTGCCCAGATGGAGTGTTAGGCGATCGGTGTCAGCTGCCCCGCGAGGGGTCGCCTTCCCGGTCGTCTTCCTCAGACGGCGGTTTCGATCCCCTGGATCTTGGCGGCGTCCTCGGCCCATCGGACAACGGCTTCTTGGACCTCCTGTGAGGAGGCCTTGAGAGAGCATCCCAGTCGTCTTGTCTGGTGACTGCGGAGATCTTGGGATACTTCGATCGATCGAGTCGTGCGCACTCCCACAGCTTGTGCCGCAGGTTCGCCTTCGCTCCACAGCTTTTCAAAAATATGTGTTTAATAAAATACATTTCTTAAATTCAGTTAGCCTAATAAAAGCTTATAAACTCATTCACACAAAAAGAACGTTTCGGCCGACGTCGACGGTCGCGTGAGCAAACGAGGGTGCACGCATAAGGGCAAACTTAGTGTATTCTAGATGTTACATTCATCATCAATTTTAGTATAAATGTTCCTTGTGTGGCCGTCCTCCTTTGCTCAACGCGATCGTCGACGCCGGCCGAGACGCGCGACTATATACCTCGGACGGCAAGTTGATGAGTGCGCCGTATACGCCGTGCTCTATCGGCGGGCACTTCGGCAAGAGAAAAGTACCCCCCTATAAACTATTTACACCTTGTCGCTGTAAAATGCTGGTGGCCACCGTCGAGGCATAGCCGGCTAGCTTTCTTTGCCTCACCTTACCATAGGCAAACCGTAAGGGCCGCGACTGTGACCCGATAACTTTAAAAATTGTCACCCACCACGAGTGCTTGTGCACAGCCGAGCCGGCGTCAAACGCGAAGAGTCCGCGCTTGTAGCCGTTATGGTAAGTCCATGCTAAGGTGAAACGAAGTAAACCTGTTTTCCGCTTTCCACCGGCGACGCCAGCCCGTATCCGAATAATATGAAAAGAGGCGATTCCAAACGTGCTTCTTAGAATACAAAAATATTGTGTATAGATACCTGTATCGTCCAGGACAGGATCCCACTTGTCCTCTGTTGGCGAGAACAAAAGTTACTAGTTAGGAACTCTTTCAGCAATTGACTCTAATCCGTTATTAGCCAGTGAGCTACATAATTACCCAGTCGGTTATGCTGAAGAGGACTGTGCCCGCAGTAACGGCACCAGCCAAGTTGGCTCAGTAGTGGTGGTCGTGCTGGTCGTGCCGCCAGATCAGCGGGCCGTGTGAACCCATCGCATTCACATGTTTCCTCATGGTTACACCGCCCGCCTTTGATATCCTTCGGCGTGAGCATCCTGAAGAACTAACTCACTGTCCCGCGGCTTCGGCGCATTCTCTAACATAGGCTTGCATCACCATGATAAGAAAACAAATGTCACCCGCAGATGCTTCCGATTAGATTCGTACTTCGTACGTTCGAAATTCATCGTCCGTGCACACCGAGAAGAGAAATGATCGTTTTGCGCATGCGTGCCCGCTGGCTGCGCCCGCAAGGAACGCTGGGCGGCCTCAACTGCCGCCATCTAGCGGAGAGCAGAGTGTTTTTTCCCCGCTATTATGCGCATAGCCGGCCCGTTTTGCCGGCCCTGCACAAACGGGCCGCCAAAAATTACAGGGCCGCCTACTGAGCCACCTATATAGCCATTCGCACCATCAAAGAGAGGAAGCGCAAACTGCAGCCGTGACGTTGTACACGGCTATTTTGGCGGGGCCGGATCAGTTCGCGGCTAAGTCCTGAAAACTTTGAACGTCACGGCTATGGCCGTGACGTTTGACGGCCCCAGATTAAGAGTGTATCTTTAAGGAACAAAATGAAGAAAGTAATTCATGTGTTTTCTCTTGCCACGAGTCCCAATCATTGACCTTGAGTATTTGGAGCAACAGCTGGCTCTCGAAAGTCTCGCCAGACATCTTGCCTCATTTCTTCGTGAAGATGTCGAGTGCTACACTGAACACCCTTTCAAGTCAGGCACTAGATAGAAGTGTCATATTGTGTCTCACGAATGCTTGATGCACTGCATTGTGCTTCTCCAGCCAAGCGATGGAAGTGTTCTTTACCCTGAAGAAAGCAGAGCTTCGTCGCTGCAGGCGGTGTCTGAGACTGTCAAAATCGAGGAGCTGTAGAATTCCTCATACAACTGGCCAAACCTAAGAATAAGACTTGTTTTATGTGTATCTAATTATCGGCAAATATATCAAACGGTAGCAAAAGGAGTTAGCAAGAGAGTTTAGTTACACGTAACAATGAAATAATAAAGGTTTCAATTTGCATTCTTCTTCCATTGGCTCTGAACTGGTCGAACATCGGTTAAAACGATACTGTGCCAGACGACAAAACGAAGTTTCGATATGAATATAATTATTAAAAAAATAAAAACACCAAGCCATACCTAAAAAATAGTCAGAACAATTAAGACAAGGAAATGTAACAGCACGTTTGCCTTACGTACCTATTTTTATGCCCTTCAGAAACGCACAGAGCACGGGCCGGCAGTAAGTTCCCGAGATAGACGTCCGCTGAGGCCAAGGTCTGCAAAAGGCAGAGAACTAAGCCTAACTCATAAGTTTTGAAGCCCGTAATCTTTGATTTACGTCAGCTAACCTTTTGTTTTATGCTAACAAATATCTGTGTTTAAGATAAGAGGTGTCCTGCTAGAATAAGAAGAGGAGAAAAAAAAAAGACTGTTACCATTTCCGAAGTTCTCGCAAGAATCTGAGGCACAAAAAGCGTGTCTGAGATGCAGATAACCTTACTTGAATCCCCAAATAACGTAGGCCAGCCCAAGACGTCGGACTACAAAAAGGTAGGTTTTGAAACTAAACCACAAAAGAAAACAATTAAAAAATGCATCTCATTTTTTCAAAGAAGATGATAATTATTCTAGTAACTTTTGTTTAGCAACAAACGAGGATATTTGCGGCTACAACTGCTTGAGATATTATGACATCGCGTGTATAGACCGACACGCGGGCTTGACGTCACGGAGCTGCGGCGGCGCTGCGATCGCGCCAGAGCCGGGGGTGTGGGCAAAAGGGCGCACGTTTCGCATGGGCGTCATAGCATTTCAGCATGCCGCGAAGCTGTGTTGCCGTTAATTGCACCGAAAGGTACAGCAAAAGTAGAGGAGTGAGTTTCCACAAGTTCCCGGCAGACTCTGAAAAACACAAATGGTGGATAATATCCGAGGATCGAAAAGAATGGTCGCCTCGCGCGAAAGACCGTTTGTCCGGCAAGCACTTTCTTGAAGGCAAGTGCGGCTTCCATTTCAATCTCCATCCCGAGGATTGCAGATGTTCAGGGAAACCGTCGTCTGATCGAGACCACCGGGATTTTATTCCCATGATGTTCGCGCACAAAGCACCGGCCAAGCGCTCGTCGGAGGCTCGCGCCCGTGCTACCAAGCAGAAGGGGATCGGCGACAGAACGGCAGTGTTGTAGGCGTTACCGGAAAAGAGTAACGAAATACGTTACTCTTTACTTGCAAATATAAGTTACGCGTTACCGACCTACGTTACCTCAAAATAAAAGGAACGCGTTACCGTTACCGATAAAAAGTAAAGCACGTTACTTCTGCGTTACCTTTTAAATTATGATTTAACACGTTTTACTGTTTTGACACATTATATTCATGCAGAAACTGAACATAATTACTTTATCTCTTTTTACGGTTTCACCTAAATACTCACGAGAAAAAACGCAAAGAAAAACGCAGAAAACTCAGAAATTCACATGGCTTGACGCCTAAAAATACGGGATAAATTGAAGTGTAATTTCTTTAAGACTTGGGAAGTAGTAACGAGTAACGTAACTACTTTACTTGAAATAGAAACGTAAGTACGTTGTCCGTTACTGTGTCGAAGAAGTAACGAGTATGTTACTAAGTTACTGAAAAAAGTAACGCGTACCTGGTAACGCCGTTACTTGTAACGTGTTACCGCCAAGACTGCAGAACGGACAAAGCGTTACTGCTTGTCATGCCTTGTGGTCATGAGGGTAGGAAAAATATCATACCTTGACTCGAAGACGCTGTGTGTATTTAATCAATTAATAAATACACTTCCGCAGACCCACAGTCTGCTGATCCCGCCGGCAGTGCGGAAACCGACTCGATGTAATCGTAGGCCTCGAGAGACTTGTACGCCTGCACCGTGTCGGCCGTGAACTGTCTTGGCGAAAAACTAAATAAACGACGACGTAAGCCGTCGACTTCGGTGGCAGAAACTTCACGTCGGAAGTCCAGCAGGCCTTGTTTGCGGCGTACGGATCCTCGAAGGCAACGCCGTCCACGCAGAGTTTGTTTCGATACCGCTGCCGTTCAGGCTCGGGTAGCGAGCTCAAATAGTCGGGCACAGCATACGACATACGTTGTCAGAAAATACGATGGACAAATAAAGCTAGAAGCGTCCCTAAAACGTCAACAACGAGCGCACGCCACACAACAACGCAGTGGCGAAAACACGGAGAGCCGGGCCGCTTTTGCCCACATAGCTTCCGCGCATGCGCGGCCTTCCGGCCGTGTTGGTAAACAGAGCCGCTCCGCGTGTCGGTCTAGAGGGCATAGGAGCATCCTCTCCTGTTGTAAAATTTTGAATATGTTCGTAGTTACTATAACCGAGATGGATCTTGTTAATTCTTGTCTGCGCACTTACTGCCTCGAGTTTCTGGAAGAGGTACACAATCATTTGTTGTCCTCTTCCCGTCTTCGATCGGAAAAAAAACACACACACACACACAAACAAACAAACAAAGGGACTAACAAAGCAAATGTAGCTTGCACACACTTCTTTTTGTTTTAAATTCCCATTTGGATCTCGTGATTGTGTTGTTAGGGTCTACAGAAAAATTGAAGATTCAGGGGCTTGGTGTTGTAAAAATAGGCTTTGTGGAACTGAAGGCTGCCAACGCTCCTTTTGCGCAGGTCAATGCGTCTGACAGCGTGATTTCCGTCGACATTACCGAAATGAAAACTTTCGTGTGTGTGTGTGGAGAGGGGGAGAGGTTGAATAAAAATGTAACGAATTACAACAAGGCAGTTACGTAAGTATGTAAGGGAATGTTCTTACAATCACTCCAGCATATATGTAATTATCCCGGTACAGTCTTAGTGATAAATGTAAGGGATTACATGTAATTTCGTTACTTCTAACGAATTACGCAGACAACTGTTCTATGTATATTCGCCAGTGCCTTCGCTTGAAACACTAACAAATACCGGGAGATTTGACTCTGACTGGATGAAAGTTTCGTGTCCCAATATCGTTCAATCGCATCAACTGAAGCATATGATGCAAGAACGTCTAACTTGTCAAAAACGTGGTAATTCTAGGATTCTAACTTGAGCCTTTTCTCCAAGGTGTTAGTTAGTGCCAGAGCATTTCATTCTCGCGTTTTAATGGCGTTTATTTGGCTCTTCTCTGGCTCATCACATATTTACCATAGCACCCGAATTGAGCCAAAGATGCCACGTCTGAATCGAAGAACCAGGAGTGAAGCTTAAATCTGGCATTTCTTTTGCGATTAAGGCAAAACGTTGCCGGATGACAGCCTCACTACCAGCAGTGAAGCCTAACTTAAGCACATATCTGGCCCGAATTAGGTCAATGATACCCAAACTCTGGCCAAAAAAGGTCAACGCTGTTGGAAAATCTTGATGATGACAAGATGATAGAAAACGCCTCATACAAGCGTGTCGTATTATGGGACATCATATACCAGCGTGGTGGATTTTGACGGAACCATGTGAGGCGCACGGAACCATGGAGGAGCACGGAACCACACAACCATAACGTAATATGGGACATCCTATACCAGCGAAACGGCGATACCAGCATGGTGGAGAATGTGGGAGAATTCACCCCATGGCTCCACCATGCTGGTATCGCCTTTTGACTGGTACACAGGGACGATTTTTTTTAAGCTTTACATCTCAGTATAAAAAGGTCGTGAAAGCTACACTTATGCGGTTTGTGCAGTTGAGTTATACGGCCTGGGGGGGGGGGCGTAGTATAAACACCTGATCGTAATGATCAGTCAAATAATAAATACAATTTGTTAATTAACTTTTCAATGAGTGAAAATGAACATATGGTTTCAATTAGAAACTTGTTGAGAGTCATCGAAAACCACTAAATCAACTCTCTTTAGAAGGATATAACGCAGTGGTAGCCTTTTACGCGTTCTGTAAAACGCTTCATTTGGGCGCGTTTCTAGCTTTCGGTTCCTTATCGGAGCGCATCTCTGCGCCCACGGTCCTGTTCCCCAGGGGCTTAGACGAGTAACCACATGTGCGCCCTGCTTCCCTCCATTGCACGAGGGAGACGAGGGGGTGGCTTCGCACTGCGGCCACCGGTCAGCAGAATCGCGGGCGCAAAGATGTGCTCTGTTAAGAAACCGAAATCTAGAAATGCGTCCAAATTCAGCATTTCTTAGAATGCCGTAAAATGCAACTGCTGTCTTATATCATAAAAATCTGATTTAGTGTTTCTCGATGATGCTTAGCACGTTTCTAATTGGAACCAAGGGTATATTTTCACTGATTAAAATTTAAAGAGCATAATATATTTAATATGTTCCGTAAATATCCAGGTTCGAATCCAGGTTCGGGTCCCACGCCACAGTATGGGACACGAACCCAGGTATCAGTACAGTCATGTACGTTTGGCTGGCCTTCGCAGACTCTGAGTCTATACGGAAATTGTATTAGTTCATCGCCGAGGTTATTATTGTGACCGTTCGAATGTCAACTTCCTCGCTCCCGCTTACGCGATCCCATAGCCGCCCCAATGCAGCGAACACAGCTCGTGCTGCGGCGACTGGGGATAGAGCGGAGGACTCGCGACCGGGCTCTGACGTACCCCCGGCAGACTTGGAGGTTCCGTCGCCCGCGGAGGGCTCTTCAACGCCGGTGCCACTTGCACCTCTCACCGCGTTGGGCCCATTGCCCGAACAACTGGCGTTGTTCCTGGCGGAGATGTCGCGGCTCCTGCAGGAACAATGACTGTTCGCTACCACACCTAGTTCAACACCTCGGACGAGGACATTGCGTTTACATGTCGAGATCCCAAAGTATTCAGGCTGCGCGGATAGAAAATCGATTGCCGATTTTATTGAAGAATTCCGTGAATATCAGGCGGTGTCTGATATGTCTGAGGTTGAACTTCTGTCGCGCGTACTGCCAATCGCCCTCACGGGAAGCGCGACCACATGGCGTCGTAGACAATCACGCTTCTCGACACTACAAGACTTTTCAGAGCAGTTCAAAACTGAATTTCTTACTTCCGATTACGGTGCGCGAATGCTCGATGAGCTCAGGATGCACACTCAGCACCGCGACGAGTGCCTAGTCGAGTTTGTTTGGGCGCTACAAACAAACAAGGTGTCGCGGGCTATTCGGCAAAGCCACCCGCAGTTTCATCCCTACTTGCGTGGTTGGGTGTTCCGGAGTTTGGACGAGTTGGCCCAAGCAGCCCACGAGATCCAGGCGGACATCCTGGCCAAAGTAAAATATCGGCCTCCTCTACCACCAAATGTTCGCCTGGAACTGTCCTGCGCCTGGACAGGCACGACAAGGCAATCTATGGATGAACATGGGTCATGTTCGCTTCCCCCAGTAGAACACCTCAAGCGCTAACCTCCTACACCCACGCTGCGGGCGATGGTGCTCAGGTCCGCGAGCGGGACCGCCACTACCAAGCCCCATCCAGAGAGCGATTCCGAAGTGTCACCTCAGCTCCGCTCCGCCCGTGCTTTTGGTGCGGAAGTCTCGGCCACTTTCGCCGGGACTGCACCTAGCGGGTTTCCAACGACAACCAGGTAAACGAGGTAAGCCGCCGATAGCAGGGCCCTGTCTATCGGTGGCTTCTATTCGTTACAGGCCTTCGGTCACCCCACCGTGTCAGTTTTTCAGCAGTCCTGGCCCAGCCTCACGAGCATCCCAGCCTGAAGCCGCCTGTCATGAGCCCGATGTTGCAGCACCTGGTGTGGCACCCGCTCGAGTGCCCAATGATGTTCCCGCTCACGGATTACACGGCGACGCTCTCGGAGGGCGCTCGCGGAGATGCCCCGGGTTCCGGCGTGGCACCCGCTTGAGGGACCGATGATACTTCCTCTCAGGGATTATGCGGTGATGCTTTCGGAGGCGCTCGCGGATATTCCCCCGGTGGTACCAGGATCGGTGTTTTCCTCGGAGCTTCCTACGAGGTGGTTCTCGGTGGCGTCCTGGTCCCCGTCGAGACGACTCCGGGGAACAGACGTGACAACAACGGGTGCTCGAAGGAAGTGCTAGCGGCGTGGTCGTCCGTCGTCCACTCACAGGCCAGAAAAACGGCTGATGCGACAACACCAGCGCGGCCTGCTGGAGAACCAGTAGACAAGTGTGTGACACGTGCGGTCCAAACTGAACCCCGTGCCTGTCACCGAACGGTGACCTGGGCTGCTCTGCGAGATGCGATAATCCTCCGCCTTTCATTGGCCCTGGTTATCTTAGCGGCCATGGTGTCATGGGTGAGTCGGCTGAAAGTGTGTGACAAGCTACCTCGAATTTATAGGTTTCATCCAGTCACGTACTTTATACCATCCCTTGACGCTACGCGTCAACAAAGTAGTGGTACAGTAGAACCCTACATTGTATTTAACATTGACAGTCAACAGATCGCAGCTCTCTTGGATACCGGAACTGCAATCTTACTTTTTTGAGACTTCGTTAGGAAATTTTGCAAAAATCGAAACATCTCGATGCGGCGTTTCTCAGAAAGAGCTTCGTACGGCATCTGACCAAGTTATCTCCGCCACAGAAGGAGCTCGACTGAAGCTTAGCTTTGATAGACGAGAATGCCGACATTTCACATATCTGCCGGGTTTCGCATGCCCTATTTTTCTCGGTCGACATTCCATTTCCAGGGAAAGAATTGTCCTACATTTGTCAGCAGCAGAATATCGATACGGCTCGCAGTCCGCTGTCGTCAATTTCGCAGTCAGACCAAGGCTTACGGCAGCTTGTCCTCTAGAGAGTACATGTGAAAAACTCCCCTCGTCGGGTTATCTGCACGTGGCAATGAGGTAATTTTCTGGCACCGACTCGGGCCGTTCAGGTATACCGAAGTGATTGGAGAATTTCTCATATATGTTTACGGAAACACCTGGGAAGACTAACATCCTTGAACACCGAATTGATACTGGAGACACTCCGCCTATCCGATTCAACGCGCGGCTGCTTAGTGTTCATAAACGCACACTCCTGGACGGAGAAGTGGATGAGCTATGCTCCGGACCGGAGCCGTCCGTCCGTTAAAAAGTCCATGGGCTTTTCCGGTTGTGTTTGTACCCAAGAGGGATATCACGGCACGCCTCTGCCAGATTACCGTCCTCTGAATGCGGTCACAAAACAAGAGGCATACCCCTTTCCATCAATCTTGTCTGCTTTATATGCACTGGAGTCTGCACGGATATTCACAGCCCTCGACTCTAGTAGAGGATTTTTGCGAATTCCCGTAACAAGAGATGACGTCCCTAAGACAGCATTTGTGTGCCACAGGGGTTTATTCTAATTTGTTCGACTGCCTTTCGACCTATCTAACTTCCCCGCGAGCTTCCAGAGGCTCATGGACACAATCTTGGGTGATGCAAAGTTTAACTGTGCAATGGCCTACATGGACGACGTAGTAGTGTTTTCTAACACTGTCGAGGACCACCTTACCATTTGCAGGTCGTCCTGAAGCGCATGAGTGAAGCTGGTCTCACAATTAACCCGTCAAAAGTGCCACTTGCTTCACCCAAAGTGAAGCTTCTTGGCTTCGTGGTCGACGAAGGGTCATTTCAGCCGCAAGAAGAGAAGCTCAGAGCATTTATAGAATTTTCCCAGCCACGAGGCAAATAGGTTTACAACGGTACCTTGGCAAGGTGGGATTCTACCGCGAGTTCTTGCAACTACTGTAATTTGCCCCTTCCTCCTCCAGCTATTACGTCGTGAGGTTCCACTGGACCTGGACTTTCACTCAGGAAGAAGCGTTTAAAGCGTTAGCAAAGGCTTTTGATGATACTGCATCTCTGAGACTTTCTCCTCTCAATGCTTCATTCGTCCTCCAAACGGATGCCAGTGATTACGGTATAGGAGCAGTACTACTCCAGGAATATAACGCAGAGTTGTGGCTCGTTGCATTTGCGAGTCATACTCTTACCGCGGTCGGATGTAACTACACAGTAACCGAAAAGGAATGTCTAGTTATAGTATTTGCTTTGAGAAAGTTCGACAGGTACCTGGATGGGGCGACCTTTACCATCCAGACTGACCATCAAGCATTCACGTGGTTAAAATACCTTAAACTCCCCGCTGGACGCCTCGTGAAGAAACTAGAACACGTGGCGATGTAAGTAGAGTTCACTTAGCCCTAACTTGCGATAGAGTTCCAACTAATGGCTGCAGCGTAAGCTCTACATACTTTCGTGCTGTTGTTTGTTTGTGTTATACCCACCGTATTGGCATGATTGACAAACTAGTCCAAACTTCAGTCTTAAGTAATGATATACCGACGCACACGTCAATCCATTTTCAATATTTTTTTTTACGTTGATGCACTCTAGGCATCAGTTTTATTTTTAAAACTTTGTGACTATTCGTTTTTGACGTTCTTGCACTACGATATGTGCAAAGGTTTCTAAAACAACTGAGTTTTGCAAAAAGCGTAAGCTCCCTACTGTGTCAAGGCGTTAGCATAAACAAACAACTGCAGACACTGGTCTATACACTCTGAACATGAACAAGCGAACAAGCTAGAAGGCTCTCCAACATTCTTGAATCCTCTACTTGCGAAAAAAAGGTAAAATGATATGCAGTGCCGGGATCTGAACCAGAGCCCCCCGCGTAAAAGCCCAGCGCGCTGCCGACTCGGCTATGTAAGCTTTTTTTCTTTTTTATGCACATTTAGCGCATCGCGTATAAAACAAAACGTCCTCCGTCTTGGGGCCGTTGGGAGAGTTAAAATTATTTCAGCCCTTGTAGTTTTTCTAGCAGGTTAACCCATTCGGGCGTATTGTCAACACTTTCAAGTACAGTCTTCACTTGCACGATTAGTTCAAAAAAAAAAAAGGCGCGCCCTACTTAGGGTTTTGTTTTGCATGACGTACCGCCATACGGGACTTCTAAAGGCTGAGCACTCCCAAAACCATAAACATATCGTAAGGCATGTTTTCATGCTTAACCATCGGGAGGAAACGTACTGAAAAAGAGTTAACCTGTAATTCTTTTTTTTTAAGCCTGTTGCGAAATATCCCAGAAGAAAACTGCATCCCAGCAGTACAAGAAAGCGTGCTCAATAGTCTCAGCCTCTTTACAAACTAAGCAGTTTACACTCCATTAGACGTAGATACCTCGCTTTTCAAGCCATAACTTCACATGCAACGTTTCGGTATGTAGACGGAAGAAAAACTTTTAACACAAGGAGGGACGTACATTTTCTTTACGCGTGCGAGGACATCTTGTCCCGAACATGTAGCTTAAGGAACTCTACACTTCCGGACAGGAAAAAGCACATCAAGGAGGTCGCGCGTCAATGTTTCTGCGCGTTACTGTTGACAGATATTCTAGCGGAAACCTCGCGTCCAAAAATAAGAGGCAGCTTTAACTTGCATTATAAACCCAATGGGTTTAGCCGGAAGTCCCGAGTCTCACACGACCAGAAAGGACGGTAATGCGTCGCTGAGCCTTGTCTGAAACATCGCACGCAAAATAGGATGTCGTCGGTCACGTAGAAAAAGAAATCGAGACACAGTTTGGTGGATAAAAAGGTGCGACAGTCCAGGTCCTCCATTGGCCACACGTCTAAATAGGTTGTCACGACAGATCGGCTCGCTTCCCGACAACCAGATAAACAGTGCAAACATGCGGTGCATCTTTTGGGTACATATTCGTGGGCAGCAGATCACTGGAAGAACATACCGAATCTTCGTGGTCAAAAAAATATTACAGACGGTTGCTCGTGTAAAAATAGACAAGTCGTGATTATGCCATGAAGCTGAGCTTTGCTTTAAGTCTTCAGTGAGAGTTTCCGAGTAGGGCTTTGTTTTTGTCTTATATTGCAATGGGGCTGCCAAGTACTTGCACGGGGTACATTTCCATCGTATGCCCTCGTACACTGTAGGCGTGATGGCCCAAATACCGTGCCACACGCCAGCGCTCTTATCACGGTTCACAACCACGCCAGTGGCTTCGCTAAAGGCCTCCGTGATTTTTAAAACCTCCTGTAAGCTTCTATTGTCCTTACAAAATACAGCTATGCAGTCTGCATGAGACAGTAACTTTGCCTCAACAGAATTTGTTTTAAAATCTTGTACGTTTTGACTTTGAATGACACTCAAGCAATAAGGTTCCAAGTACATCGCAAACGAGAGGGGTGACATCGGGCACCCCTGTCTAACGGAGGAGAACACAGGCATTTTAGACGTCAAAGTGTTATTTATAATTAAATGTGCAGCACACCCTTTGTACGACGTGCGGATTCCTTCTAAAATAACTTGTCCTACATGTGAACGTTCTAGTATTTTCCATAACACCTCAAGTTGCACGTGGTCAAAAGCCTTCTGTAAGTCCATCTGCAACATCGCCACTTGGCTTCCTTCGTTGTTTACGGTGTCTAAGATGGTTCGCGGGACATGTATATTTGTTTGGATGCATCTTCTCCCGTATCCTGCAGGTTTGGTCTTCCCCTACTAAATTACAGATTGCATGCTGGAGTCTTTTAGTTAGAACTCGCGCAAAGATTTTATAGTCGACGCTACACAAAGTGATCGGTCGGTACGTCGCTTACACGCCTTGCCCTATTCGCGTCAGGGCCTTTGAGTATGAGCACTGTGTACGTTTTCAGAAAAAGAAGGTGGCAAGGCCCTAAGAGCGTACGCCTCCTAGATTTACTTCAAGGAAAAAAAGGGCCACTAAATCTTTAAACATTTTTGGTAAAATTCTCGAACTCATCCCGTCAGGTCCCGGCGTCTTATGAGCCGATAAACCAGTCTATCACGCCGGTTCTATTTCCCCAAGCGTAATGGGTTCCTCAGCAACTATTTTTGTTCTTTTGTAAGCTGTGGTGTTTTTTTCAACTGTCAATCTTGTTTGTCGTTTATTTCCTGCTGGCGGCCTCCAAACAACCGTTTATATGTATTCAAGAAAGGCAGTCTCGGTAGCTATTTATCTCCACTTGTAGTGTCGTTGTGACTAATCATTGTTATTTCCTATATCTCGGCCAGGGGCACAGCTAGGTGGGCCGCTCGCCTAGCAGAACACTTTGCAGCTCTCACCCGCACAGTCACACCACGATAACGCTCTTGGTGGAAGCTATTTAACTGCACTTCTTACTTTTCTGATCCCTGCCACATTTGTGCCCCGGGTTTTATTTCCGTTTTCGAACAGTTCATGCCAGTACTTTTGTAATTCTTTCTCCCTTTTTGCTCGACACGTACTTTAAGCAAGAAGACCTTCCTATTGCCTTTTGTTTTACCTCTTCCTTAAAATATTCCCATTTGTAAAGATAACATGTTTTTTCGGAGGCGAGTTTCGTTAAACGTTGCCTTTACGCTTTTAACAAAATTCTTCTTCGAGCAGTTGGTTGTTTTGGGGTTTGTTGTCCTTCCCCAGTGTCACGGCAACTGGACAATGGTCTGTGAAAAATAGCGGTTTCACTACGTGGCCGGACATATTGGGAATAACTTCGGCGAATGTGTAGTTCGGTCTCAAACGCACTTAAGATGACTTTTGAAAATTAGAATAATGAAGCGTGTTACGATTAGTACTTAAGTGCGCTACGTCTTCTAAGTGCTGTTCTCGCAACGTTTCGTTTAATAGTTCCGCGCTATTATCCCGGTGTGACAGCGTTTGTGCTCCGGTCTTCCTGGCTGTCAACACAATTAAAGTCTCCCCTGCAGGAACGACTAGTCTGTCGCACTGCATGTGCATGAACTGAGAAACCTTGAAGAATGAAACCTCTTTGTTTGACTCTGATGAGCGCATAAATGCACATGACTCGCCAGTCACGGTTATAAAGAGAAAATCGCACAAATGAAAGCGGCCCAGCTCGCCAACAACAATGCTTACGTCCCTCAGTGTCACAGACATTGCCAAGAACAATAAACAGCCTGCCGAAACCCCACTTGCATGGCTAACGCACACTTCATAACGGCTAAGGAAAGGTCTCAGCGCTTGTTCTATGTCATCGTCACAGGCCATTTTGTCTTCTGAAACGCAAGAAAATCAATATTTTTCTTCAGCTAGTAATCTTTGGAGCCGTATGGTTTTTCTTTGTGTGTGTGTTGAAGCACCGTACGTTTAATGTCACAGGCCGTACGGGCTTGCAAAACGTAAACCGCTCGGCTTGTTGAGCATTAAAATAAAGTAGAAGAAAAGGTGATTCTGACACAGACATGTGCTGCACCCGGTGACTTCAAAACACCGCAATGACCGTAGGCGAATTGCAGGATAGCCTTCTTATACTGATCGTCTGGCGGCGAACCAGAAATCACTGGACGACGTTTCTTGGTGAATTTCCTGGCCACTCTTGACGTCTGTTTCTCCAGTTGAACTTGACGATGCCCCTAGTCGGCAGGGTCAAGCCAGTGACCCTGTCAACGTCCTTGCTCTCGGTCATTTTGGCATCGGTGTTGTCATGGCCAGGATGCCCTCTCCGTCTTTGTCGCTTGTCCTTCTTCACGCTGCGCTTGCGGGTGATTGCGCTTGTCCTTTCTTTCACCGGACGTGCTTTCGCGGATTGCGCTGTCGTCTCGGGCTCTCGTGGTTGGGACGCTGCTCCAAAGTTGTCGTCGCCATTGGACATCAACGTTTGCTGGGTTCTGTTCGTGGCTGGGCGGTGGTGTGAGCCTCTACAGCTTCCTCGGCTTCAGCGTCATCCATGACATAGTCTGAATTATCCTCCGACCCGCAGGCGCCGGGCCATTAGAGCGTGTAGGTCTTCGCACAGTCGCTCGCGTTGTGAACGTACCCGTTGCAGTCCGTACATCGTGGGACACGGCGGTCGCGGCGGATGTGCCCCTTCCAGTTCCTAATCTAAGTCGCTGCGGGGCCCGTCCATGGTATGACGACAAGAACCTTGCACCCCTCCAGGCGCGGACTGCATGAGGGAGTGCCGCCGACTGTGCTGCCTTCCTTCAGGGTCAGGTGCGCACAGTCCAAGTAAGTCTGATTCGAAAGCCTCGGAAGCCCACTCCTTCGAAACGGTCCCTGGCTACGTCAGACACCTTGCCGTATTCGTTCCATTTCTTTTTTACTACCTGGCAGTTCGGTAGAACATAAGCGACCAATGTAGCTTGAGCTTGACTGCAACGTTAGCGGGGTCCAGCAGAAGGCAGCGTCCCCTTTCCCGGCTAGTTGTTTAGCTCCCAGTAACCGTTGCTTTGCTTGATAAGGTCATAGCAGACACACATGGTTCATCAGGCCCTGCCAACGCCAGGCTCTTCAGCACGCCCAGTC
>JAZHYW010014727.1:0-13721 GCA_037355805.1 Ixodes ricinus
GCACTGTGACGTAACAGTAAAAACAATTTTTTTGTGATGTCCTTATATGCCATTTCAACGCCTAGCATTAAAACAAATTTTTTTTGGCGTGTCAGGCTTTTTAAGCGCAAATAGAGGTCTTTGACGCAGTGGCGTCACGAGGGTCAGCGGCACCCGGGCGGTAGCCCGCCGCGACACCCCCCCCCCCCCCCCCCCCCGGCTCGCGGGAGTCCCGCCGCGGCTCCCCCCCCCCCTCCACCACTATCGCGTGGCCCGCCGCCCCCCCCCCCCCTCGTGGCCCGCCGCGACACCCCCCTGAGCGCTGCACCCGGGGCGGTCCGCCCCCCCCGCCCCCCCTTGTGACGCCACTGCTTTGACGTCATTTTCGCTGCATGTGCTCGCGGACACCGGCGGCTGCTGGCTCGTGGAAAGAACGTGCACCACTTATTATGGACACTAAATTCCTTGGTTCAGTATCCCTTTAAATCAACTGACGCAGAGAGTCACGTGACTATGCCGCGGGCCACGTGACGTGACGTTCCTTGACAGCAAGTCTTGAGCACCTTGATGTCGCGCGACCACGTGACACATGATTTATCACAGCACCAATCCAAAAAGCACCGCATAAAGCCACAATTTTTTAAACATTGCAATTCGGTATTTGACAATTTGATCGATACATAGAAATAGAGCTGCCCATTTTTATTTCTCAAACATGCGGTCTGTAAAAAATACCGTGAACTGTTTTGAACCGGTTACCGTTATATTTTTTTCCGGTTCCGTTCCGGTTCAGTTCCAAAATGGCGGCAAAGATTTCGGTTCGGTTCAGTTCCGGTTCGGCTAAAAATAACGGTTCAGTTCCGGTTTTCGGTTCGGTTCGGTTCCGGTTCGACACTCTGGCCGTGACGGAACTTATCGTCACTCGCGAATAACAAGTTCCGTGGTGTGCTTAAAAAGCACAGTGGAAGCACGGAGATATTGCATCCGGTGAAATACGTACTACGTCCCGACCACGTGATTTCTTATTTCGACTTTGAGTTGAAGAGGGAAGCTAAGGAGGAAGAAGTTGAGGGCGACGAGCAAGGCAAGAATGTAGAGCACCTTCTTTCCACGAAAACGTGTCAGGCGAAGAGCACTAACTTCATTTCAGCTTGGGTCCAGACGCAGCCGATGCAGCGAGCGCGACGTGGCCCTGAACAGTGCTTGCACGAGCGCGCGTCGGCAGGGACGCAAAGCCTGAGCTCGCGCTTGTAGCATCGCCGCGTCTGGACCCAAGCTGAAACGAAGTATAGGGCACACACAATTTGTCGTCTCCGCTTTCCTCTGAAACTATTACAGCCACTATCAGCATAAGTAAAACTGGGCGTGGTTTGTGATGATCGCGCTTCTTGCGTCGTGATTCGTCGTTTGGCCTTCCTATTGCCGAATGCTGCAATATTACTGGTTATATACTGATAATATACTCGGAACTCAATACTCCCTGCCTTTCTTAAGAGATGTCAACGACTATAATGTTGCTGAAGCTGCGATATTCTGCAGCGCTGTGGGCTTAGCTCTGAGTGTGTTGTATTGTTGTCTACTCCGCATATGAATAAGTTGACAAATCTGGTCTTTATGCACACTTCGCAAAGTTTGTTTACGCACCGCAGCTCGGAGCATGTGGAGCGAAAAGTCCCGCTGCAGAGCCCAGGGATCCTGGGTTCAATGCGCACCCCTCCCGATCTGGATAAACATCGTATACCGGCGTGCGGTCGTGCATCGCTACTCCGTGATGCACGTTAAAGACCCGAGGCTAGCAGTCGTACTGCACTGGCCATATTTCTCATCTACATTGGGTAAAATAGCTGGCCATACACTGGTAGACTAAACTCCTGCTGTCGAAACAACTAACGACTACTTTCTTTGTTTGCACGCTTCAGGAACGCGCTTGCGGTGACGCGGACGTACAGCATGGATCCAGATTTGATAAATTTCTAGGAGAAAAGGCACAGGCCTAGTAGTTGTAAGGTTGTTGTCGCGGACCTCGATGGGAACCCTGGAGGTGTCTACCGTCGAGGACCGGGGTACCGTGGAACGATGCTGGCTGCTGGAGAGCTGGCTGTAGGCGGCGAGGACTCGGGACAGGGATGACCAAGACTGCTTAGTGTTCGATTAAAACACAAAACTTTACTTGCACTTTTCCGGAGTACACGATACAATCAAACAACTGGGAATAACTGGCCTCACAGGCTTACGATCGCGAGACACGAAGTCAAGTGTCCTACCGCGCACAGTGATGGCGATGGCTAAGTAGCCGGCGAACAAGGGCTGCTGCGTGCGGCAGGTAACGCGGCGAACCGCGGGAGGAGAACAGTTAGGGGCTCGCAAGCCCGTTCCAACTCGAGGCTCACACGCTCGGTCAGGGCTTAAGACAGTGCGCCGGAAGCCGCTCTGTCCAATGAGGGCTTCGTCTGCATCCCATTGGGTTGAGGCCCCGACGCACTCTCGACCTATCGCACGAGAGTTCGTTGCTGTTGCCGAGGTGGTCATTAAGATCAGGCCCTGCGGTTGAGAGTCTAAACCCCGATATGTTTATGTTCCGAGGAAGATCTACTGGTTCTCGGTTTAGGCGAGAATCGTCGAAACGTGCCCCGCCAGCAAACGTCCTTTCCCCCGGAGCGCGGGCAGGAGCCTCAACGTAAACGGAAGGCGCGCCTGGGAAGCCGTTTCGTGGAGAATCCCACGATGCCGGGTCCACGCCGGCGCGTATACACCAGTTGCGCCCAGTGCCTCTCGAGTCGAAGTCGCGAAACACTGGAACATGACCCGAAGTCTTCGAGGAAGTCGTTCGAGCTTGAGACGCGGCCCAGTTTACGAAATGGCGCGCCAGCCGATGATAGCCGCACTCCGGTGCCTGCCCCGAACGCCCGCGTAGATTTGTGTGTCTGGAGCCCCGGGTAAGAGGCAAGGCCCGCGGGCAACGACCCCCGTGGGGGATATGCAACTCCGTTCGTAGCAGACGGAACAAAGTAAGACACATGCAAGCGCTAAAGCAAAACGAATGACCGAGGCTCAGCGCAACATACCGATAAGCTAAAACTAAACGCCGTCTTGGCGGCGCGCGAAATTTGCCACCGCCTCTACAGGCCTTTTCTTTTTATTGTTATTGACAGCTTCAGAAACACAGGGCGTGATTTCTCGTCTTCACGCTTCTTGCTTCGTGATTCGCTTTTCGACGCTCCTATCTGCGCCACACGCTCATGGACTACGGAGCGATAATGAGTAGCCAGAAGCTCTCCACGCCCTATGCTTCTTAAGTTACTTATGGGTACTACTGATAGTGACTTCAGCTCCTCCAGCGTCATCTGTACCGCCTTCGTGACAATACTATTCGTTTCGTATACACTCGAGCGCATCAAAGAGCCGAATTCACCATTCACCTCGCACTTCCAGAAGCAATGACCCAATCGAAGCACGTCAGCCTGCTGGGACCCTTCTCCCTGAGTCACGGCGGCATCCTCTTCGATCTGCTCGCGATGTTGGTGATGGGAGCGTGCCTCTTTGCTCTCATCAGCTGGAAGGACTCGGGGCGTTTTGCGCCGTCGGTGTCCCTCTTCGCCAAAGACGACGTCGACGGCGTTCTGGACTCCGACGTCCAAGCGGAGAAGCGCCTGGTGGACGACCTGTGCGCGGCCAAGAAGTTCCACGAACACTCGCTTGTCGCCCACAACGTGCACAAATGGTACAAGTCCCTGCACGCGGTGAGGGGACTCAACTTCGCCGTGGCTCCCAGCGAGTGCTTCGGGCTGCTAGGGGTCAACGGGGCCGGCAAGACGACCACGTTCCAGGTGCTCACGGCGCTCCTACCCATGTCGCGAGGCGACGGATACATGGAGGACGTGAAGCTTTCGAGTAATCCTCGAAAGGTAGGCAAACCTGGCGCAAAGTGGAAACACTCGCGCTTACGCGAGTACACTCACAGTATCTTTCGAACGTTCGGGTACTGGTACGCGTCCCCGACTGGTGTATTTAGAGTCCTGTTCCGTTCGTGTGCATCGAAAGGGGTCCCAAGGTGGCAGCAAATGGCATCACCAATGACCAAGTGTCATATACTGTCGGATGTCGCGATCCTGGCGATTGGACGTGGAGGTTCTGAAAACGAACACCAGAGAATGCAGTGTCTGTCGTCGCGGCGTCTCAACCCCAAGCTGCCGAAGCTTTCGTGGGCTGCCAAGTTGGAGAGCATGCCTGCAGCAGAACATGGGGTCTGCCTCATCCACCACCGCCGCTTTGACAACATGGCACCTTCATGACGCCATCAGGCGAAAATCCAGAGACCACTTTTCTTGGACGTGGTAAACACACCAGTCGGAGACACGTTCCAGGCGCCGTAATTCGGATTATAAACTTATAATGGCCCCATACGCGTGGCTTGCACTGGCGTCACAGCAGCCGCCATTGTGGTGGCCTTGCTGCTGAGCGCGTACCTTGTGCAGCACCCATTTTGCAACACCGAATTCGTTCTTCTTGTTAAGGAGAAGCAGGAATTGCCACAAGCACAGTGCGATGACGTCACGTGCAAGCCACGCACATAAAGGCACAACAACCAGAATAGTGAGTATTCACGACTGCTGAGCACGCGCTAATGGCAAGCTTCCGCATTTTTTTTTTTTTTTTGCAGCGTGCATTTTACATTATTAAGACTGCCGGTCTCGGCAGCCTATTACTGTGAGCTCGTTCTGAGCATGCGCTCTAAACAGCGCCCTCAAAGATGGTGTCCAGGGATTGAGGCGTCCTAACCCCCGAAGCTACGCCTTCATTTTGTGTATTAAAACCAACTATTTCTCACCACCTTTTTATGCGGAGTGCAGTCCAGCTTTTTGGTCACTGAATCGCTACACTCGCATTTCTAATTTACTACTAAAAACTAAAAAAAAAGAAAAAGATTAGTGCAGCCGCCGCAGTCTTCATTCTTCACGTGTCCTTGCTCCTAAACTACTCTCGGCAGTGGCAGTCCCACATCGGCTACTGCCTCCAGTATGGCGGCCTCCTGGACAAGCTGAACTCGTACCAACTGCTGTACCTGTTCGCCCGGCTCCGGGGGTTCCGAAGAACAAGGTCAAGCAGCTCGTCGACAGCATGATCAGCGTCTGCGACCTGCAAAACCACGCCCACAAAAAGTACGGATCCTACAGGTAGGTGACGCTAAAAATGCAAAGGCCATGTAATGAATCGATTAACTTTCCGATGAATCGATGCATGCTTATAGCCCGATCTCACCAGCCAGTTTGACTACGCCACCGCTGCCGCAATGTATCGAGGGAGCTTTTAGTCTTTCTGCACGTGCGACAACCTCGCTGGAGCTCTGCGCGTGTGGAGCATGAGGCGGCACGAGCAGTCTTGTGCACTGCTGCCTGCCTCATGCGAACTAAAGTTATGGCGGCGTCACGGCCCAGCCCTATTAAAAGGAGACTTCGTCTGTCGCAAGCGCCATCCGACGTCCTTGTTCCGCCAAAACATTGCTGAAGTCTCTGATTGCTTGTGACACGCAGGGTTTGGCTTATGATGTTTATGAGGCTTGCTTCGTGATTGGTCCTTCGGCGTTTTTATCGGATAATAGCGCAATCCGACTGGCTGACCCGCGTTTGCAGTATTTGTGAGATAAAATATACGCACTATGTATGAAAACTAATCGCGTATGTAAAATTGTTAGAATTATTTCACGTCCACGAGGAAATTATGATGCGTAACAAATTATATAATAAAATCTATATACGCAGGACTGATGTGCTCCAGGGCTACCCGATAGATGGCGTCAGGTTAAGTGGTGGATGATGCCCTTTGTAACGGGTAACAGCTTGCGCCACCTAGCCTAACATATCGTCATCCCCTTTTTAAAAAATTGTATAAAGTTTGTTCTAACACAACCCTCACCCCCCCTTTTTTTAAAGTGTTTCCATTGCTTATGTTAATCTGTATTTTTACCCCTCCCTAGATCGTTTCCACCAATCTTCTAATCTCCTCTTAGTTACCGCAATTCTTTCCCTTTTCATTCGTCCATTCATGTCCGCGAATCCCAGTGCCCTCTCGAAATCCGTAGTCATTTCCCCAAGAGGGTGGGCCGAAGCCCAGTGCACCTTAAAAATACATATTCTATGGGAAGCGTGCGACAAGACAGTGGCGTCGCGTTGCGGCTCCCAGCAGAGTCGTTTGGCGGGAACATCAGTTGGATCGGCGCGCCCACTTAGGTGTCGCACGCTCTCTATTATCACTCCGCAACCAATCAGATTGCGGCGTTATTGTCGCACGCTTTTTCATTATCGCTCCGCAGCAAATCAGATTGCGGTGTTACTAATTATGAAGTCCGAAGAAGGAATCAGGCAGAGCATGAACATAATATGCCCTGCCGTTCTCACTGACAAATGAACTGCTGGGCTTATTATATTCATGCGCTGCCTGATTGCTTCTTTGGCCTTCATAATGAGTAACGCGGTAATCTGATTGGCTGCGAAGTGATAATGAGAAGCGTGCGACAAGACAGTGGCGCCGCGGTGTGGTTCCCAACAGAGTCGTTTGGCGGGAACATCAGTTGGATCGACGCGCCCCCTTTAGGTGCCGCACGCTCCCTATAGTTTCCCTTTCGCGGTTGCATATGCCACATAGAGGGTCTATTTCCTGGAATTTAGCCCTATATGTTGTTGTTTTCTTTTCTTAGCACCCCCGTTTTAGCTTTAAAGGGATACTACAACGAAATTTCGGCGCTCATTTTTTGGTCTATATGTGTTCAAAAGAGCAGTATCACATGAAACATACCAATATCTTGTTAAAAAATCTCGAAAAGGGATTTTAAAACGAATTAAACGATTAGCAAAGAGCACCTGGTGGATGTCGCTAACGCCTCGTTTGTAATGCTCTGTGACAGCTAGTGACGGAGGTCGTCTCGCCTCCGGCCACGACGAGAGAAGGGGGAAGGAGGAACTTCCCTCTTCCCGAGAATCCCTTTTGTGTGTCGCAGAAGTCGCTATTGTCCCCTACAAGATTATAGAAGATGAACCCGTCACTCAAAATTCGCGCAAAAGCAGCCGCTTCGGTGGCTTGAACGACTAGGCCATCCTCTCGACGTCTCAGCCTCGCCGTAGCTTTGCTCGTCTTGAGACGACCAACGTCACGATTGCGTTGGATGTCACGTGCTCTAAGCTGGGCCTTCTCCGAGCGCTTGCCAGAGTGGACCGTTTATAACGAAAAATACAGCCACCAGGATCAAAATACAAACGTGCGATTGTCATTTACGGATATTGTGGATCATATTCAACCTATTTTTGAACACGACGGGAATATTTCAAATTTCGTTGAAGTATCCCTTTAAACAGCAAGGAGCTCCCAAATGAATCATTATACAACTGTTCCTTCTTTATTTATTGTTTTTGTGCCCTGTATAGTGTGAAAGCTGATTTCCCCTGCATTCTCTCTCTTCCCACAGTTTCCTCTCTGTCTCCTTTACTCCCTTTTCTACTGATATGCTCTGATCGACCTCATCTCGTTGAATGTATTTAGATCACAGATTTCGGGTTCGGTTTGTCCACTTAGTGTTTAGACTTTTCATATATAGATACTTGTACACTTTCACTGCCCACCGTGTATACTCAATTTCAGCTAATCTTTGTTAAAACTTTGCTTCACTCGTCGCTTTCTACTCTCGAAAGAAGCCCAACCCATATCCCCTTGTACTCCCTCATTTGGTGTATTCCTATGTGCCACCAATGCCAACCTACCCACACTCCTTTTCTATATCTCTAAACTTGCCTGGATTTCTGACCTCACACACGATACCGCATTCCCAAATGACAGTCCTGGCACCATAACTGCCTTTTATACACCCCTACAAATTTCATGTTTATAATAGTTCCAGAGCGCCCTGTATTTCATAATAGCTGAATCTCGTTTCCCTTTCTTTATTACAATATCTTCATGTTCTTTTCGATACTTTCTTCCCTCACTTAACCATACCCCCAGATATTTCTACGTTTCTACGCGTTCTATCACTGTGTCCTGTATCTCCAGGGGTGCCCCCTTCTCGTCATTGAAAACTATTATGCCCGACTTGTCCCTACTGAATTTTAGTCCTAAATTGTCCCCTTCCCTGCTGCAAATCCTAATCAGTTCCTGTATTGTCTCACGACTTTCTGATACGAGTACAATGTCGTCTGCATACATTAACCCTGACAATACTTTATTTACGTAAGTCCTTCCTCCATGTAATTAAGGTCAAAGCCTAGGTTGAACTGCTCTATTTTTTCTCCATCTCACTGAGGTATATTATAAAGAGCAGGGGGGACAATGGGCAACCCTGCCTAAGTCCTCTTTTTATTGCTGCTGGTCTTGTAGTTTCGGCTTCCCATGTTATAACTTATAACCACCTTATTTTCCGTATAAACCCGTTCTAGAAACTTAACCATGGTTCCCCTAGCCCATATCCCTTCAGTTGGTCCTAGAGTTTTTTTCTTATTCACATTGTCATATATGCCCCTTCGATGTCCAAATTGTCGTTGCTATCTCAATGCACTGAGTGATTACGAATAAGTTATCATTTAGTCGTCTATCCCTCCTGAAACCGTTTTGAAGCTCCTCCAGAATCTCCTTTTTCTCTGCCCATTCTTCCATTCTTCTTTTTACGAGTTGCATAGCTAGTCTGTATATTACTGAAGTTACTGTGATTGGTCGGTATGATTTGACACTGTCTTTGCCTCCCTTGCCCTTATATAATATTCTTATCCTGCTCAACTTCCAGTCACTGGGTCTCTCCCCTCCCATAAGTATCTGGTCAACACTGGGTACCTCCCCTCCCATAAGTATCTGGTCAATCACCTGCCTCAGTTTCAATTTGCCTGTTTTGCCTACAACTTTTATCAGTCTCATTGGTATGCCGTCTGGACCGGTCGCAGTTCCAGCCGGAACCTTCTCCTTTTACTTTTAGAGCGCAGCTCTTAGGCGCCCGTTTCCGGCTTGAGCGGCGTCGCCGTCGGCCGTCGCGCGTAACGCGCCCGAGGTCACGTGACCGCCCGAGGTCACGTGACCCCCAGGTCACGTGACCCCCGAGGTCACGTGACCCCCAGGTCACGTGGTCCCCAGGTCACGTGGTCCCCCGAGGTCACGTGACCCCCAGGTCACGTGGTCCCCAGGTCACGTGACCCCCGAGGTCACGTGATGATGGCGATGACGATGCGGATGCCGATGACGTCATCAGTGACGTGACCCCCAGGTCACGTGACCCCTGGTCACGTGACCCCCGAGGTCACGTGATGACGATGACGATGCGGATGCCGATGATGTCATCAGTGACGTCACTGATGATGTCATCGGCATCCGCATCGTCATCGTCATCATCCCTGATGACGTCATCAGTGACGTCACTGATGACGTCATCGGCATCCGCATCGTCATCGTCATCATCATTGATGACGTCATCAGTGACGTCACGTTACCCCCTCCCCCCCCCCCCGAGGTCACTTGCCCCCCCCCTCCGTACCCTTCCCTCCTACTCCTCAAGAGCTGCGCTCTAATTCGGCGTTACAGGGAGTTGTAAACGGCTTTCACTTTTTTTCATTCCCTTGTGGTCATCTCCTCTTCTTCAGTATGATCCTCCTCTTGTGTTGTGTAGATTCTACCATTCCCTACGGCCTGATCTGGTTCTAACTCCAAAAATGCTGCTTCGATTGTATGTCTAATGTATTCTATTGCCTCTTCCCCCTCTACCTTTGTCCATTGTGTGGTTAGTGTCTGCTGGTACCCCTCAGTCTTCTTACTCTGTGCACTGATGTGTTCTCAGAACCTTTTTGCCGGATTCCTATCCTTCTGGATTATCTCTATCATCCACTGGACCCCTACCCTCCCAATTTTGGCCTGTATTAATGCTGATCGATGCCTCCCGTTTTCTTTCCTGGTAGTCCCCCCATTTTGATGTTACTTCAGCTGGTGTGGCCTCCTTTTTCTTTGCCCATCTGTGTTCTCTTGATGCCGCTTGGCGTCTCGATATTGCTGCCTTAGCCTCTTTATACCACCAGCTTTTGAGCTTGCGTTTTAGTTTTCTTCCTCCTTGTTTGGTTCGATATTTCTCAAACTCTTTTGAAAACACTGCCTTCATATGCCCATTCTTTTTCCGGTTGCTTGGATACTATGTTCTCGATTCGCTTAGATACCTCCTGTAATTGTTTATCATTTAAGTTATTTCTACCTTCTTGTTTTTGATTTTGCATTTCTGGTTTTACAGTGCCAAATCTGATCTTGATTCTCTTATGGTCGCTCCCCAGACTTTTCGTGCCTTCCTCATCTATTTCCATACCTCCTACTCTGTTGTATAGCTTCCGCGACATTAAGCAGTAGTTAATAGTCGAATGCAAGTTCTTTCTTTCCCACGTTATTTTTCCATCACATTTTACCTGAGCGTTAACCAATACCAGATCAAAAGCTTCGCAGAACTACTCTAACTTCCTCCCTGTTGTATCTGTATGTCCATCAAAGTCTTCCAAATGCGGATTCATGTCCCCCGAGATAATTATTTCCCTGTTAGTGCCAATTTCCCTAACGTCTCCTGATAATTCTGCGTTTTCCTCCCCTTCATCGCTCCCTGTTTTTAGATACACAAAAAACCCAGGGTTGTGTCCAAACCCCCAATATTGCCTTTGATCCACATGTGTTCCCTGCTACCCTCTCGTTCCCTTTCCCATTCCTGACCCTTCACTAACACCTCTAATACCCCTCCCTTGCGCTCCCCATTGGCCCGGTTGCATCCGATCCAATGATATCCCGGTATGTATGGTGGTTCTTGCATATCCCTCAGATGTGTTTCTGCTAATCCATACACTGCAAAGTTTCCGCTTTCTAATTGCTCCTCGATCTCCTCCCACTTTATTCTGTTCCTGCCCCCCTGCATGTTTATGAACCCTATATTAAGCTGTTTCTTTTTCCTATTTTCTCCTCCCACCCTCTTGAACCCACTCCCCATGATCTACGTTTTGGCCCTCATTTACACCGGCGCCCTCAGGCCTCCGGGACCCCCAAAAATGTACGATGTGACGTCCAATTCTATCGCCTACCGTGCTCCCAGTGGTTCCACTGTAGTGGATGCCCCATGAAAAAGGGTGGGAGCGAGCCTCGTATACCACCCTGTTAACTTCCATTACTCCGTACTCAAATCGTCGGCTCATCCCCCTTATCACCCGGTTAGCTTCCACCACCCGCTTCTCTATCTGCAATGACTGTCCCCAGACCACTGGGATTGTGCATATTTGCACATGCACCGTCTCAGAGACCTCCCTCAGCTTACGTAACCCCAGCTCTATCTGCCTGGCGAGTTTCTGGCTCCGTCGCTTTAACACACAATTTAGTCCTCCATGTACTACCACTAGGTTCTCTCCCTCCCTGCTTTCCCACACCTCCTCCTTCGCTTTGGCCATAGCGTCTACCATGCACTTTCCTTACTGAGCCACTATGTTTACACTCCCATCCCTTTTTACCCTGTCCAGCAGCCCCTCCTTAACTCTTGCTATGTTTGAGTCTCCTACTACCAGCACCCGCTTAACCCCCGTTGCCTGTCTTCACCCCCTCCAGCTATCTGTACTTTCTCTGCCTCAAACTCTGCTGCCTTACTCGAACCCTGCTGTACTGCAGCACTATACAGCTCTGCAGACTCCTTTCTTACATTGCCAACCACCTTGTCACTACAGTTGACTGTCCCCCTGGGTCTGCCGCCCTTACCGTCGTCTTCTCTGCCACCTCCTCATTTTCCTTATTAACTACTCCTGTCAGTTGTTGCACCATATCCTCACACTTCTTCCTATGCTCCTCCAACTCCTTCTTCCACTCTTCCCCCTGTCCAAGCTCCTCCACCTGTCGCTCAAGCTCGGCTCGCTGCTCCCGTTCTTGCCGCAGCTCTCCCGCCACGCTCTCTACTCTGCCTTCCCATTCCTTGGTCATCTCCTCCACATCCGCTTCGGCCTCAAATCTCCGCCTTGCACCTCGAGCTGAGCCCGCTTCTCTCGCTCTACCCGTATTTCCCGCTTCGACTCATGAACCGTAGCCGCTCATTCCCCTCCTATTCTCCTAAAACCATATTCTACCTTCTCGCAACTCCGGCATGTAAAGCTGCTCCCTCGGCTTCTGCTACACTTTCAAACTCCGTCTCCATCATGCTGCACCAACGGCCACACTCCTCACATTCTACATCGGGTCCTTCTTTTACTTTAGACTTCTCAGCCTTCTGCCGTCGCATATTCACCATCGCCTACCGACGCACCGTGCGACCCCACGAAAAATATCCCACCAAAACTCAAACCAAGAAAACCTGGGTACGCTTCTGCCCACACAACCAACTAGCCCGCCAAAAGTTCCAAACGCGCACGTGGTTCGGTCTCGTGGCCCTACCTAACAAAAAGTCTACTTTAACCCAACTATCCTATCGGTGCTTTAAAAACTGTTTTCTACTACCCCATAGACACACACGCAACTAAACTAAATATACCAAATATATGGTGTGCCCATATTACACAGTGTTTCCCACTGCTCGGTCGGAGTGGTTCATGGGCCGCATTTGCAAGACGAGCTGCGAGGAGGAGATGACGAAAGCGTTAATCGCCTGCAAGCGGCCTTTCCTCCTGCTTCCCTCCTCGCCACACGAGGAAGAAAGCAGGAGCTGGTGTCCGCCATTAAATTGCAAATTCAAATTGCATCGGTCACAGCCAAGCACAAATGCGCGAGAAACATGGCGCTGGCGTACACGGGTGTCTGTTTCAGCGGCGGAAACAAGCGCAAGCTGTGCATGGCCGTGGCGTACATCGGCCTGCCCAGGGTGGTTTTCCTGGACGAACCTACGGCAGGAGTTGACGTGGTAGCCCGCAGCAAGATCTTCTCAGCTCTAAAGGCGATTCGAAGCGCGTCCGGGAATTCCCTCGTCCTGACCTCTCACAGGTGGGCGCATCGCTCTCCGCGCCTTGCACGAAAGGCTTCAGTAAATGCGGTAGAATTGTAAAAGAGCAACTTCGCACTAAAATATTCTGGTGACCATTATTTCTCCGGTGAGCTTTTCGCCTGCGAGTTTTTCTCCGGTGACTTCTTCTTCGTCCCCCGAGGATTGGATCCTCGACACCTCCAACGTCACCAGTACCAGATGCACCCGTAACATTTCAGGACTGGTCTTGAGACGTGGAAAGAGAGAGCAGCACGCGTAATGCGCGTGCAGCTGATGAAGGCAGGGACTTTCGTGTAGCACTATGCCAAAGGGCGTCAATCTCGTGAACATTCGGTGCCGCGCTATACTTGAATCTTTGTGACCACGTTTACGTGCACGAGGACATGGGCGATTTCAGCATAGGCGGCAAACCAGAGCGAAAAGCCCAGCATCAATTCTGCGTCAAAGTCGTTGAATTCGGAGCAGAGATATTTGAAATGATTCTGCATGCTAATGACGAAAGAACAGTGAGTCGCACGATGTGTTTGAGCGATACTCGCGGCGCGTCATTTCCACGAACTTACGCCGAACAAGTATAAGTACTGCAGATTCAGTAAATTGCAGCAAGATAATGAACAGTGCTGATTGTTGGGCGAGTGGGTGCTGAACTGGAGAATACATGGTAGCGCTCGAAGACAAGGACAAAAGAAGAAGAATTGGGCACCGCTGTGCGTAAGAGTTTGGCTGAGTGTGCATGATGTGCTTAAGTTGGAGTACAGCACGGACACTTATGGCGCACACTGTGGTGTCCAGTTCTCAT
>JAZHYW010014728.1:0-70107 GCA_037355805.1 Ixodes ricinus
CTGTCAGCTTTCGGGAACCAACTCGAAGCTTCATCAATGCGCAGAAGACGGAAATGTCCTGTATGACGCTTACCTTTTGATAGCCACATATCATTCCATCCACCATGTCGTGAACGTAGCACCTTCCGTAAGTTGAGGGGCAGCATAGTAGCTTGCATCGGCGCGCGTAGTCGAGGTGCTACTCATGAAAAACACGCAGATATTAAAATTAAAATCGCGTGATGCGATGTGTAAACTGTGCAAAATAAAACACCAACACGAAACATCACCTTTTCTAAGTGTGAGATATTCATTCCTTGCCATTTTTAATGGTAAAATAATCCTAAAACAGCACTAATTACTCCTTCATTCTTATTTACAAATGAGTCACAATTCTGAGGGCTATAGTTTCTGTAGGACTTCTTCCTGAACTCCATAATCCCGCTGCTTTTATTTGTAATTTTTTGTTGTTCTTGCAGAGTGCATTGAAACCCTGCTTTCAGCCGAGCCGTTGGAATGTTTTTTTGAAGATTTCACACACTTTTTATCTTATGCTTTAGGCTACTAGACTGAGTAGTAACCTAATTAAAACTTTTATGTTGGCGCTAGCCGCCGTTTGAGTTGAAGAATTCAGCCTATTCCTCTATCCATCCATCCATTGAAAATACCACTTGCGTCCTGCTAGACTGACTAAATAAGCTCTGGTTTAGAAAAACCGCTGACCCAATCTGAAATTTGAGTGCAATGTTTATTTCTTGGCGGAGCTTTTTTGTTTTTAAAATATTCAGCAACGTAAGAGTCCTCTTTTCACAAGATTGTGGTTGAATAACCTCCTATAAAAAAAAAGCAAACAAAATAATGACACATTTTTAGAGCGCAGCTCTTAAGCGCCCGTTTTCGGCTTGAGCAGCGTCGCCGTCGCCGTCGGCGTAACCGCGCCTCGCATTATGGATAACCTTCCATAATGCAACGCGCGGGTCTCACTCGTGACCCGCGCGTTGCATTATGAACAGTTCCCATGATGACGCCACAAGTGACGTCACGATTGTCAGGAGTGACGTCACAAGGGTCCCGTGTATTGCGTTATGAGATACGTCCCATGATGCAACCCGCGCGACTTTCGTGACCAGCGCGTTGCATCATGGGACGTTTCCCGATTCGGCGTCACACGTGACGTCACGAGGGTCACAAGTGACGTCATGGCGGTCACGAGGGTTGCGAGTGACGGCACGAATGACGTCACGAAGGTCACGAATGACGTCACAAAGGAAGGGAAGGAGGGGGAGGAGGAAGGGAGGGGAATGAGAGGAAGACGAGGGAGGAAAAGCCTGGAGGATGGGGAGAGGGAGGAGGAGAAGGAGGGAGAAGCAGAGGGTACGGAGGAGGAGGAGGGGCATACCCTTCTCTGCGTACCCTCCCCCTCCTCCTGAAGAGCTGCGCTCTAATTTGGCATTATAGGGAGTTGTAAACGTCTCCTTTTTAGAGCGCAGCTTTTAGGCGCCCGTTTGCGGCTTGAGCGGCGTCGCCGTCGCCGTCGGCGTAACCGCGCGGTGCATGATGGGTAAATTTCCCGCTAAATTTAGCGGAAAATTTTCCCCGCTAAATCTAGCGGAACATTTTCCCCGCTAAATCTAGCGGGAAAATTTCCCCGCTAAATTTAGCGGAAAAATTTCCCCGCTAAATCTAGCGGAAAAATTTCCCCGCTAAATCTAGCGGAAAATTTTACCCGCTAAATCTAGCGGAAAATTTTCCCCGCTAAATCTAGCGGAAAATTTTCCCCGCTAAATTTAGCGGGAAAATTTCCCCTCCTCGAGGTCACGTGAACCTCCAGGCCACGTGACCCCCTCCCCGAGGTCACGTGACCCCCCCGTGCCTTCCTCCTCCTCAAGAGCTGCGCTCTAATTCGGCGTTACAGGGAGTTGTAAACTGCTTTCATTTTTTAAATAAATAAGTAGTTTCCCTTGCAACTATGACACGCAGTCCAAATGAAACAAGCGGTTAACATCGGTATTTCGTGTAACAAACAAAGATCGTGCTCCTTACGTCACGTGCTGTTACACGCCATGATTTCGCGTATAAACTCTTGCAGTAGAATGTCTTGTCTAAGGCTCGTCCCGGAAACGGGTTCCACTTTGTGCCCGGAATTGGTTTTGTGGGCATTTTGAAGGTACTCGACTCCGAAATGTTAAAGCATCTTTGGGATAATGTCCTGGGGAAAAAAGTATAGCATGTGATAGAAAACAGTAGCGAATATTTGTAATTTCTTAAATATAACAATACAATTTTCACAATCGCGGTCCGCTGGCGACATGGGACAGTAAAATGCAGAATGCCTTCATTTTCAAATGCTAGTTCTGCCATGGCCTAAAAGTATAAAATTAAATCTACGTCAACAAGTTTATCCTTTGTAAAAAATGTTTTAATGAAGCTGTTAAGAAGGCAATATGAATTAAAAGTAAAAGCCATACAGCGCTGAGCTGTCGTGTATCAAAGTGTTTAATTATGTTTCAAAGCAATGAATATATCAATAGGATCAAAACTCCCCAAGTCACCAATAATATCTATGTTCGTTCGTACTCTATCAGTAATTTCTTTAAATATTACATATGGCATCGTTCCGAACATATATACGGTCATTTTATGTTCTATAGAAATATCTATCCCTTATAGAACATTTTCAAATGTGTGCGACATCTAGTTGCTCCGAGCCTGCCATTGTCTGGGAACGCACTTAATTAAATCGCGTAATAGAGAAGATTGCTACGCTACGATAGATTCAGCCCTGCCGAGGACACTGAACTCATCGCACGCTTGGTGCCCAAGCAAAGGCGACCACCAGTGTTGTTTGATTGGGCTGTGATTCAGTGTATTGTATCATATTTCATACAAACAAAAAACGTTCCTGCACAATGAGGTTTTTTTTGTTTTTGCCGTTAACGTTAATTTTGTTTAGAGCGTATCGGACACCGAGAGTGTTTCCCACGCCTAACAGTCACACGCATAGGTTGGTAATATTCACAGCACTTGTTGTGAACTCCAGAATGCAAGTGTTCGGCAATATATACAGCCAGCTTTTATTAACTCTGAAGATGTAGCCGATTATTCGCCACTTGATTGATTGTTACCAAGAACCAGCTGACCAGTGACGCAGTTCTCAGTTATCTTGCCCAGTTATCTATCTTTAGCAGTTTTCAGGTTCAATTCAGTTGATTAGACTGGAGCCCGCAGACATATTTCGAAACATCCAAACCAATTTCGAAGGAAAACAAAGAAGAAGAAACGCGGGCTCTTTTTCTAAACTTGAATTGCTAATTCTACGATTTCGCATCTATAACCCTAAGGTATAGTTTTCCTGCGCCGCGCTAAGTTATGAGTAGGTGTCAAGATTTAATCATACTATTCTCTGATGGTCGCTTTACGCGGACAAATAAAACCGGCCAGTTTAGAATTTTCCCCAATGATTGGCGGTCAAAGATAATAAACAAATGCAGAAAATGCGCTTGGTTTTTTTTCGATTGAGACACCGTTTTGACTGTAGCGTCCAGCGTTAACCAGTAAGCCTATATTTACCAGAGAGAGCAACTCAAGACATGGTAAGCGTTTGCAATTTCATAGTGGACGCCTCCTGTTCCGATTGATCGCAAGTGCGCCTGCGCTGCGTTTTCGCGTGGACAGGAGGAAAGCGGGCGGAAAGGTGGAATACTTGCAGACGACGTCACCACCTCTGCTTGTAATGCAAGCAAGGCTCACAAACCACGTGAGGCCAATCGAGCAGTTGGAAACTATCCAGTTAATCAGGTGACGACCCACCCTCACTTCATCAAAGCACCATCTCTCGCCCTGGTTTTCTACTCTTGGGGTGGTAACTAACCCAACGCCCCACAGCCCCACCCGTATCATGAAAACATCAGAGGATAGTGTGTCACTATGAGGAGCGCGACAGCAAACTTCCAGCATGACCGCCTTGCGCGAGATGTTCAGCCATCTTGGAAAAGCCAGGACTATTGTTACATTTAATGGAAATAAGGAGCATGACAAACATGAGCAAAATTTGCTCTTCCCATTGGACTTTTGACGTGCTACAGCAAGTTTGTAGCAAACATGGCTACACTTCTGGCGCCATTGTGTGATCTTCTTTCGAAGGATGAATGCTGGGTCTGGGGCGAAACAAAGGAGCACTCTTATAGGAAGGCAAAGGAGATACTACAGAAAGCTGATGTGCTCACTCAATTTGACCCGTCCCAAAAGTTACGTTCGGAGTGTGCCGCGTCCCTCAGTAGAATTGGCGTGGTGCTGTCTGACCATGTCGAAAATGGGGACAGGCAAATCGGGTTTAGGTCGGGGATACTGCCAAAGGCAGTAAGAAAGTATTCACAACTGCAGCCTGTAGCTTTAGCCTTAGTGTTTGGGGTAACCAAGTTCAAATACTACTTGGTGGTATGAGCGTTCACTCTCGATAACGAATCACAAGCCCTTGGTAGGGTTGCTGAGAGAAGACTGGGCGAATTCAGTACAGACCGGGGCTCAGAACCAGAAAGCCAACACGCTAAACCGCCTCCCAGTAAACATTCCCAACAGTGACACAGGCGAGCTACCGGAATATCTGCTCTCCGTGAATCAACTCGACGTGAGGATTTTCTCGGAAAAGCAACTGCAAACATTAACGAACCCGGATCAATTGCCCTCATGGGCGAAACCTTATCAGTTGCACGGATGGCCAAAACAACTAGAACACGACGATCCGGGAATGCAATCTTTTTTGTTTTAGCGATTTTAAACTCACCGAGGCCCACGATTTACTCTACTGCGAAATCTAGCGGTCGATCACAGGCAGCACAGGGACTAATTTACCAAATGCTGTACGAGTCTCACAAGGGAGGGTCGGCAATAAAAGCGGTCGCGCGGACCCTGTTCTGGGGCCAGGCTTGGATGGTAAGATAGGGCATCTTTCCCGTCACTGCAGTTCGTGTGTCCAGTCACGATCAGTGCCTTGTGCAAACGTTCCTGTAGAAGTGTCCGGAAACACATAAAAAGTAGTCGCGTATGCATTTCAGCTTGCAGGGCCTATATGTCAAGCCATCATATTCATACAGGTGGACTCTCATCCCAAATGGATAGAAGCTGTTTTATGAGGAGCGCCACCTCAGATTCAACTAAAACCGTAGTGCGCGAGTTCCACCTTGAAATACCAACGACTATTGTTACGGATAATGAAATTCAGTCTACGTCCGAATTGTTATCTCAGTTTTTTTTGGGAAATATCGTAGAAAATCTCCGCACTGTACCATACTACTCTCAGTCCAACGGGTTAGCGGAGAGAGCTGTCTGGAAAATAAAGGATGGCCTAAGTAAGGCCAAACAAGGCAGCCTATTCACGCGCCTGGCTATGATACTACTCGCGTATTGCATAACGCCTTTGCCGGACGGGACCTCGCCATCACAGTGATTATTGCACTTTCAAATTAGATCGCGCATTGACAACTGCGTACCATCCCCTGCTGCTCCTGTTGCTCCATCGCGGCCTCTGCAGGAACCGACAAGTAAGCTGTGGCCCGGAAATATGGTTAGGGCACAAAATTTCGGAGAAGGGGAAACATGGTTGTCACAAACATTGAGAACAGCGACCGGAGCCAGGATGGTGTCCGTGGACAGACCACTGGGTACGACAGACCACTGGGTACGACATCACAGGGATGAGGTTCGCTCTCGAGAGGTACTGGCACACGCAGCACCCGAGAAAGCGCCGGGAACAACATCCGCCGCTTGAGAGAAGGAAAGCACCATATCTGGCCAACCAACCACCTGCCTAACCTAATCTAACCTAACCTAACCTAACCTGCCATAAAAACCTGTCTACCATTTCTGTGACTGCGTTATGTGATACGACACAAAGAACTGGCTTGAAGTTTGGATTCAATCGTGTCCTCGAGACGCAACCGTCAACGACAATAACACAACACCAAAATTTTCCTGTGTCTGCGCCAACAATGCTTGTGTGTTCGACGGCGGTCTGGTAACTACTACGAACCGACGTACGCGGTGTTTGATAAAATTAACATGAGAAGTATTTCTCGCTCCTCATTTTATCAAATGATTCTTACCTCGCTGGCAGATCAAGCACGGCCTACTGAGAATGGGATAAACGCGGCTGTATTCTCCACGGCATCGAGCTACTCTGTGTTTTTAATTTCAATCTCTAGTAAAAACGAAGTAAGCCCCGACTATAGCCCTGAACGCTAGTGTGGCGCGATGCTCAGGTATGGTGGCATAGTTGAGCTCTGCCCACATTCATTAAAAATAACTGACGCAATGCTTGCAGCCCGTCGGCTGCTACGCATGATGCGCAAGCAAAATGTCTCTGCTATACTTTCTTTCAGCTTAAGTACAGACGCAGCGCTAAAAACGCAAGTCACTGGGCCTTTTTTTCTGGTTAGTCCGGTGATGATAGAATACTACAAAAACGTTATGAACACTATGATTGGATGCTTTTTACGTTGTCTTATTTGTTCTATAAGCACGCAGCATCGGCTGCGTCTAAACTAAAAAAGCCACTGAAAATTAAAAAAATTCATCAACAATCCGGCTAAAAAACACGTATAAAAAAGCTCGAAAAAAAAAGTACAGCAATATTGACGGCGTGAGACGCGATTTAACCGGTAGTCACCTCCTTTAGACTTGTTTTCTTTTTCGGCGTTTCAGCCGCATGGAGGAGAGGTGGATCGGCTTGGCCATCTCGCTGAGGTGGAAAGAGTTCATGACGCATTCCGTGACGTCATGGACTTTGCGCACAGAATTTAGAATGACTCTCCGGCCGTCAATATTGCTCCAACTTTTTTTTCCCGTAAATTTTATTTTTTACACGCGTGTCCCAACCAAACGTTTTAAAAAATATATATTTTTCATTGGCTTTTTTAAGTGAAACAAAATATATGTGTCGCCAATGTCATGTCGCACTCTTCCAGTAATGAAACTTCAGTGCTGAGGTCTGGGAGTGCAGTGTAAGCTACTTCTCAAGAGCTGGTCATGCTGACAGCTTACCCGGCGAAGGACGACAGTTGATTCAGGGAACAGATGGAGAACTTTCCGAAATTCTTGCCGCCAGCGACAGGCGCCATAGTATATTCATCACGTGCGCTACAGCCGCTGACTTGTTTTCCGACGGTGGCATAGATGGGTTGATCTCCGTCGTGAACACTTCCAAGACTGCCGAATCAAAACAACTTCGTTATATTAAACACTATATTAGTAGACTCCAGATTAAGCATAACCGAAATTCGGGATGTTACTAATGTGGTAGGGTGACAACCCGCATTTCTGTGAGTCTAGAAGACCATAAAAGGCAGGGGTACTAGAGATTGCTCAATCTCAGATATAATGAGATGCTCCACAAAATATTGCTTGACGAATTCTTATTCCAGTCCGCTAACTAATGACGATCTGATTGACCGGTGAGCTGCAAGAACCATATTTTGTTAGGTTGAGTAGAGTCTGTTGATACTTGCGATATGTGCTCATTTCTGTTCCTTTTATATTGACTTTGTGTTCTACACGTTAAAAGACAAATAAACATGCAATTTCGTCTGCATACTAACTTGTCGTTACATTTTAAACATGGTTACTTATATCAATCCGTTCAAATGGCGGCTGCATACTCTCCGTGACAGCAATGCACGAAACAGCAAAATCTCAGAGCTAACAAAATAAAATAAAAAATTGTCCATGCAATAAATGAAGATATCGCACATATGTGGGACAAAGTTCACCTGCTGAGGTGCGCAGTTCATCTGGTGGTATTAAAACGTAAATTAAAGGGAAACAAAAACAATTCTGTACTTGAAAAACAAAAAAACAAGAAACGAACTCTTAGATCGTTTTCATTTTTCCTTCAGGATCACGAATATCGGGATTATTTTTTCAACGTCGTGCACGGAGGCTGCAGAAAATCATTTTCAAAGTACCGCTGAAGCCTTTCCTTCCCGGAGCTTGACGTCATTTTCAGGGTTTTCGGAATATCCCCTTTCGCGCATCTTCAGCGCCTATCAAAGCTATGCACGCGCACCCTTGCTATTTTCAAAAAGGTTAAAAAAAGACGTCGCGACAGATGTCAGTGCGGGAGAATATGCGTGTTTCTGCTGTTTATAAAAATCACAATCCACACGTGCTAAATCACAGTCCAGCCAGCGCTCGCTCGCTATTGCTGCCAGCCGCAAAGTGCGCTTGCATAGCACACAAACACAGCAACGAACGTGCCATCGTATGCTTTTATGGAAAAGTGTATACCTGGCAAGCTTGCGATTCCACTCGCTGCCCAGGCGAGCGACACGACACGCGCTTGGCGGCCGAAAGATCTAAGTATGACGTAACGACGGGTCGGAGGTTTTTCGTGTATTTTCGCGTTTAGTTAACCCTTCGGGGAAACGAACAAGGTATTCAGATTTACGGGATAGATATAATCAAAAATTCACCACTAACTCTTTTTTTTTTTAAGAACGGCTTTAGCGTACTTTTGAAACTTAGACCAAAACATATCCGAAAGTAGACAAAAACAAAACTATGTATAATTCAATTTCCGAAAGGAGTTCTAAATGCTATGTATATACAGGGCTTTTACTTGGGTCCGCCCGAAACCAGGGTCTAACGCACAAAGCACACACTGCCCTGAACAAATTGTCCGTGAACTGGCGCTTGAATTGCGAGTTGGTCGCACTGAAATGGCAACTGTTTTTCTGTGGCGGCTGAGTCGGCGTTTTCATTTTGCAGCCAAGTCTTCTGCGCATCCCTCTTTACCTTGCTGCGCCCGCAGTTGTAGCTCCGTCACCGATTTTATGGTGCACAAAGTCCTGATGCAAGTGGCTTCAAAGTACGTTTAGTCCACTTTGCGCCTCCGAGATCGCGCTCAGGAAAGCCCCCGCTCCAAGAGCAGTCGCCGATTGCACGCCGAGTGTGAAATTTTCAACTCCCTCTGTACACCGCGAGTTGTGTCGAGCCTACATCTCAGACCCGCGCACAAAAGCGCTAAGTGCTCGCCCTGTATATACTATGCATTTAAAAGGGAAATGTACAGCCACACAATCATGTGTGTCCGTACGGGCATAAGTCCATCCTTCAATCGCTTTCTTTCACGTTCCTTCATGTGGTTGTTTCAGTTATATTTCACATGCTGTGATATTTATTCATACAAAAATTAATTCGCCTTCACTGTTGAAGGAAACCAAAAATTTACGAACTCTAAAGCATCGTAGAAGAAGAGTCCATTTAAATTTTTGACACTGTATCTGTATAAAAAAATTATCCTTGCATTCAGATTATTATTTAAAGCGTCTTTCCACAAGATCATCATCAGCATTCCTTAACATAATTTCTTGCAGGCACTTATATGTTTAAATATTTGTTTTTTCCATGGCATGATTGAGAATGGGAATTGTCTTCCATGTCCGGTAGTTTCATCGTCGGGTTTCAATATATCATTAGATTATTTATTCTAGAATTTTATGAGGTGTCTTTTTAGATTTACTTCTGTATTTCGCAGTGCTTCGGTGTAATAAATTTGGTGTTCGTAAACTTCGGTATTGTGCTTTTTCGACTGGAGATTGGTCCTACTCCTTGCTGTTTTGCATTGCATCGCCTTTCTTGGTTTATCTGTTGAATTCCTTCTCTTGTTTCTTGTTTCTTAATTCCTGTTCTTTTTTTACATGTATTTTACGTTTGTACTTTGCTCATCCTGCTTGGACAAATTGTGGTGTGTAATATTAAATAAAGAGAAATAAATAAACCAACCGCGTTTCTGAGTACCGAGGTTAACTAAAAAGGGTACAGAACCCTAAATATAATGATTTGGCATCAGCCCAACTGTGCACGGCACTATTCTCAGTGCTAGCATCAGCTCCCGTATTTGGCGAATCCACTTACGCGTGAGCCAGTTCGTGCGCAGTCACGCCAACCGTGGAAAACGTGTAGGCGTGGTCCTCAGCAAGAGCAGCTCGTAAACCTACGCTGCATACGGCACCAAGGTACGCAATTCCTAAAAGAAAATAGGGAATTAATTTAGAGCACGACCATTTCTAGGATAGAAAGTTACTTCATCCTAAATAGGGCGACGCCATCTTTATTTATTAGAAAATCATCTGCGCTAAGAAAGTATGCTTAAACAGGACGATTTTTTCGAGACGCGCTGACAGCGACTCGGACTGAATGACGCACAATTTATCGTAGCTTTTCCAACCGGTGGTCGACTTAATTTTTACTTCGGTGTCTGCGGATGACATAACCGACTGCGCTTTCAAACGGTCTTCGCACACACTTACGTATTAGTACTCTGCTTAGAACACGTCTCTGAAGTGTTGTATTTACCGAGTTCAAAATGTTCTCCCTAGATTTCCCCCAGTTGACGTCGTAAAAGTGTCATGCTATCGTCTACCGCAAACAGGGCGCTGTCACAGCATCGGTGGTAGACGTGGAAAACGCCTGCTCTGCTGCAAGGTCGTTCTCCATCTTGGAAATTCACGGAAGCTTCCGTAGACAAGAACTGGGACGTCGCAACGACAGCGAGATCGCTTTCCGTCGTGCTTATTTCCAGGACGTCCAGGCCCAACGGCCTGGATTGCGACATCGAAAGCATGACGCTCCGGCTCTCGTGACGTCATTTATTGCCACTTCGGAACCACTTTGAATGCACGGGCGGAATAGGACGATATACGCATCCGTCAAACACGCGTTCCTGGCACCGTAGTATGTAGTTTTAAGGTTAGCTGACACATTGGGGCTTGACTGTAGCCGAGTGTATTACGAACACTCGTGAATCGCTTACGACTAGGGAACGATCTGGCGCCATTTTCGAATAGCTCGGGAAATATACTCATCTGCGTATATTTCTGAATTTTTACGCCCCATTTTTTTAAACATCGGCTTGAAATAATTATGAGAATCTTATTAGCGATCCTTTCTAACATGTACCGCGAAGATATGATATGGCAAACGCACCGAAAGCCTCGATTCTGCTTCAGGACTCAGAGCGTTTGAGGGCCTCTTGCAAGCTGTCGCACGGGTCATCCCTTAAGTGGTGTCAGTGTGTAAGCTCGTCGTAAGCAGTTACGGGTGGTGCTAACGGAGTTGGGCATAGTCAAACTAAATACCTTTTCGCGAACCCGTCCGCCGTTGATTTTGGTAAGTTTGTCGGTTGTAATTTCTGCAGGGATAGATCTGGACTTCAAAATTGTTTAAGTTTGAGCAATGTATGGCGCATACAATGCTCAAACTTTAACGTTTTCGTTAAAGTTTGTTAAATGTTCAAACTTTAACATTTAACATGGTGGTGATTTTTTCCGGTTCCCTTTATAGTGTGGGAAACACTGTGGGTAACCCATATATTATCTTTCCCAGCTCAACTAAATAATGGGCGACATATTCACACGGATACAAGATTTGCGATATTCTGACAAAGCTCTCTTGGAACAATAACGGCCTATAAAAAAAGATATTAAAAAGCGTGAAATTTTTTTTTTGTTACTGTAGGCAAAATACTGTAGCCTTGAGGTGCTCCTTAATCGTGACCAGAGGTAAACATAAAAACTTCTTTGTCGAGGTAACTGCGTTATGTGAAAGGTATTATACGCATAAAATTCAAATAACAATTATTGTATATAAAAAGAATATTATACGCATAACAAACTGCGCAGCATGGGTCGGTGCTGAATTGTTTTCCACTGCGTTGTGATAGGCATCTCGAAATATTGTGCTCGCATCTTGACACACAGAGTGCGACGCAGCTTGCAAGAACCCATAATTTCAAATTTCTTCATATTTTTTCTCTCCATTTTCTTATAACAGCTGATATAGTGGAATGTGTCTATGACGCACCAACTGTTACGAGAACATATAGTGTACAACATTAAAGCAGACAAGTAAACTACACGAGAGCAATGGTGTCGTGCTCCGACAACCCGTGTCGCGAAGCGTAAGCGGCGAGCAATTGTTTCAAAATGCTACTTCGGTGAACCGGAACGCGAGGACGGGTTCGTCAATCAAGGGGCAACATGGCGACCGCGTAAAGAACGCTCGATTACGAGGCAGTTAATCGCGCGACCTTAGAGGTCGAAGTGGGTGTTCGGAGGGCAAACAAACGTAGTGGTAGCGCAAAGAGGAGACGAACTTGAACGTCGTACACGTTGCACGAACAAGTATACCTGTTCTCTCACTTCTGTGTCTTTGGGAAAGCCTGCGCATCGCTACGTCATTTCCTTGTTTAAAATCCATTCTGCTGAAAAGTTTCATATATCTAGTTTTTGTTTGAATTTCTACTAGAAAAAACTAACTTCAAATTGACATGTCAATGGGGCGTCATACGTTAGTGGCGTGCGAGAACCGGGCGTCAATTTTCGACTAAGAAAACCAAAGCAATAAAGGATGATTTGTACTAACCCAAGACGGAATTGTCTACTTTGCCGCCCTCCTTATCTGCCAAATCAAGTCTGTAAGAAAAAACGAAACAAAAAACACAATGAACATTCTTGCTCTTTACATAATTGCAGCCCCCTCCGGGGGACGGATTAGAGGTTTTTCCTCTTGAAGTGTCAAATTCCAACCAAAGTTTGTCAATTAGTACTATCATCGCCATCATCAACATGATATATTTATTTCTGGGCCCGTGAAAATTGGCTTTGGTGTGCAACATCGTAATAAGATATAAACACATGCTGAAATAAGTAAAATAAACATATATACATTTTATTGGAGTGTCCAAGAGATAGGGTAAGCAATTTCACGCTGCCTGATTCGTGAATGATTCTGATCGGCGAATTCCGTCGTCGCATTCTCTACCGAGTGATACTAAGCTGGCAGGGACTCACCACACCGTGTGTATTTATAAGCTTACACTCTCAGAAATAGGACGTGTAGTACTTACAGCCACTGTCTTATATATTACACCTAAAACACATATTTAGAAGGTCAGTCCACTGACATCGAACTGACGAAACCAACTTTTATAAGCGTCTTGATAGCTGTGTGATATAACTAAAGAAAAATCTAATGTGCGTATCAAAGACTCAAGAAAAAAAAAACTCTTAGGTTTGCCAGCAAAGCCGACAAAACCTTCAGCATTTTTTCTCTAGTCTTCAATGCGTACTTTAGCGATTTTAATAAGTTGTATCACTCGACTATCAAGCCGCTACTGGAAGTTTGTATCGTCGTTTCGACGTCAGTGGTATGAATGCTGAATTGTAGTTTTTAGGGCGTTAGATATGGTACAAGGGGTATAAGTACTACCTCCATAATTCTGAGAGTGAGCAGTGAAAAAAATGAAACACGTCTACAATTCTCTGCAATGCCGAATGAAACCGCAGCTCATGAGGAGGAGGAGGGAAGGGTACGAAGGGGAGGATATGCCCCTCCTCTCCCTCCGTCCCCTCCCCTCCCTCCTCCTGTCTTGCTCCCATCCCATTTAGCGGGAAATTTTCGCTAAATTTCTAGATAAACTTAGCGGAAAACTTTCTCTGTTATATATAGCGGGCAAATTTAGCGAAAGAAATTTCTCTGCTAAATTTAGCGGGGCAAATTTACCCGCTAAATTTAGCAGAAACATTTCCAGGCTAAATTTAGCGGGAAACATTCCCGCCAAATTAAGCGAAACATTTCCCGCAAAATTCAGCTGAAAAACTTTACTCTCGTGACGTCACACGTGACGTCACATGTGACATAATTATGGGAAACGTCCCATAATGCAACGACCGGTTATGCCGAAGACGACGCCGACGGCGACGCTGACGCCGCTCAACCCGGAAATAAGCGCCTAAGAGCTACGCTTTAAAAAGAAAGTTGTTTTAGGGTTTCTTGGCACCGGGGTCAGGTTGCTAGCCGTGGCGGCTACTACAAAAGTGGTGGTAAAGTCTAATTTGTAATTACCTCAAATGTTCTAGCTAGCATTTTTATATTATTTTCTGTAAGCATAGTGCAAGGGAGAATGAACGCTCAACCCCATAGCGCCTGGGCATGCCGGAAATTCATTATTCGTATAACTGTTTAGTGGGTGCTATGATGCGAGAAATGTCACATATTTACACGACTTGACACGGAAGCTGATCGCAGAAAGAGTGCCAACAACGTCAACCCTCCACCCTTCCCCGACTCCTCAAGCGAAGCCGGCGCCGACAGCATCGTTATTCGCCCGAAAAGTTTAGGTTTCGAGCAGTATACAATGGCAGTGTCCCACTCCTGGCTTCTGCTGATTCCGTAGACCGTCAATTGGAAAAGCGAGCTGCGGCAGAACTGGCGTCTGCGATTTCTATCTTCGTTACTCTGGTACCATCATAATTGTGGTAGGACACGCACATGGAGGTAGGATGCATCTTTCACTCTACTTTTACCCTACTTTGACAGCTGCATGTTGGCGATAAAAAGCTTACATTTGTAAAGCGTTACCGAAACAGAAAAGCTCAAGCGATTTTGACACCGCCATGCCATGTGGGCGCGTGCTGTACAAGGAAGGTGACAGTTGTGGAAAACAGAATGCAGTAATAAGAGGAAGTGAGTCGTGTGACGGATATTCTCACCCAGTCACCAGGATCATTATATCCGCAGTAGTGTCGAGCACCCGATACTTCACGGCCTTTGCTAGGCTGGCCAGAGTTATCTCCGACTGCATGTATAACTTCTTGGGTCCGCTTGGCATTTTTACGTCATACTCGTACATAGTCTCTGAAACTGGATCGCCCTAGCGCATAGAAACAGACGCATAACAGGGGAGAAATTAAATTTTGAATAAGAAGTATACAGACAATAAAATTACCGGTTTAAATTGTGAAACTTACAGTTTTCCCCACGAACACTTGCGTCAGAAGAAACTGGATGTACGGGTCATGTGTGTCATCATACCTCATATTTATCTTTAAAAAGAAATGAAAGGTGTTTACAATTCCCTGTAATGTCGAATTAGAGCGCAGCTCTTGAGGAGGAGGAGGGGGATACGGGGTAGAGTGTATGCCCATCCTCCTCCTCCATATCCTCTCCAGCTCCCCTCCCCCTCCTCCTCACTCTCCCTTTCCCTTTCCTCCCTCCTTCCCCTCCCTTCGTCACTCGTGAAGAGAAAGGAAGGACTCTGACGGCACTCGTGACCCTAGTGACCTTCACTTTGAAGGTCGTGACCTTTACGAGTGACATTCGTGACGTCATTCGTGACCCTCGTGACGTCACACGTGACCTTACGTGTGACGTCATTATGGCAGAAGTCCCATAATGCAACGCGCGGTTACGCCAACGGCGACGACTGCGACGGCCATGCCGCTCAAGCCGGAAACGGGCGCCTAAGAGCTGCGCTCTAAAATAAATTTGTATCAACTTGTGATCAAATGGTTATTCACGGATTGGAATGCTTTATTGTAATTATGACAGTTGAGTAACTATTACGTAGAAAGTGATGCCCTCTGTCATGTTATGCCCATGATATTGCGCATTCACGAACAATAACCCTGAGTAAGAAATTATGTACTTCGTAATAATATTAATAGTACGAAAGCAATGTCTTTTCCATTCTCTCGTCAATTCTAGCGAACGACAAAGCCTACAATACTAGGATATTTACTCTAGAAATTGACGCACTCTTCATGAGTGAATCCCGTGCGTCTGTCTTTCTGAAGAGCATACATCCAGGCAACCATCATATTCTACGAAAGAAACGTATTCGCGTCTCCACCTCGCTGCTCGCCCTCCCGCGGCGGAAACGGGAAGAGCTCTAGTAAGGGTCCACCGGTTTTCCTGCTCAGCGGGCAAGTCGGAAGTGCTCGCAGTCATGGTTCGCCAAACAGTCATTTACGAATGCGAGCAACAACTATCCAAATATAGTGCTGCAGTATTTTTGTCTTTCGCGACATTTGGGCCGGAAGGATTTTAGGCGAAGTCGGAAGTTTGGCTCATTGCAGTAAACGAAGTGCCATTTCAACTTTTTTATAACAGGTTCCAAAGCAGGCAATATGTTGTTTTCTGGCGGTCATTGAACGCCTTTGGAGCAGATGCCAACGTCTGTTACCACATCGCTCGTGAATTAAAAAGAGATTACATCGCTAAATGAGTTCAACTATGATTATCATCGTGGGTCCATCTTTGATAGTCGAGCATTTTACTTATTATATTCGGTAATAGCAGTATATAAAGCATAATAAAACGCAAAGCCCTATTTTTGGAAGAGAGGTTGGAAAAGGAACCATGGCGCAACACTTTAATTCAGACAAAACCTTTCTTCCTCCTTCTTTTATACCCGGTAGTTTATTTGTCTTGTAAATATAATTTCACTAAAATGGTCTTCCGCCGTATCCCCCTCTTCCTCAGTTTCAACCCTCACTGACAGCTTAAGCAATGCATGGCGTGGCTTCTTATCTTTCAATTTCCTGCTTTCTGATTGGTTTTCCGGCATTGGGATTGGCTTTTGCCGCAATGTCAGTAGCCGCAGATCGATAATACGAGGCTCTAAACAAGCCACGCCTTGTATTTCTTAGGCTGTCAGCAGCGTTATTAGATTACCTCAGTTGTGGAACTCTAGAGGGACGTACCCCCTGGCTCAGTTCAGTCCGCCTCCTGTCGTTTAAAGCGCCATCTAGTTTTTTCGCTTCAAAAGTGCGTGTCCCATAGAGTACGGTGGAATGCCAACTAGACGCTGTGCTTCAAAATGTGCGTGTTCCATAGAATACATTGCAGTTACCGTAGCAGTCGACCGGCGTGTTGAACGACAGGAGGCGAGCCGTGGAAGGGGGGGGGGACTCAGGTCGTGAAAGAAGCGTCTATGAGCAATTCCGTAAAGAAGCTCAACTAATAATGTTGGCTGTCAGTGACTCTACCGCGTTAGTCTAATCAATCAATTCGTCTCGCTCCTTTAAGGTCACAACAGCCATCGGCTCCACGCCGTAATTTGGGAGATTAGGACATTGCAACCCAGATATGCATCCAAACACATAAACATTTATACTACGTATTTCTTGACTAATCTACAGAAACGTTTTGCTTACTGGACGCCTTTTCTTTCTTACGGCCCTTTATTTTTAATTCAGCCGCGTCAGCGAGGAATGACAGTTATGCAGAAAGGCATAGCTTACCAAAGTCAGTATCATAGCCAGGTACGGTACGATGTGGCTCTCGTTCTTGAACTCCTTGTATAAATACTTATCAATCAGCATGGCAACTTCGACGGTAAAATTTACAGGAACTCTGGTGTACTCTAGAAAAGTCACAGAAGAAATCACGCGTCTGTCGTTCATTCGGTTTGAATTTGCGGGCAACAATGGCGTAACATGGCCGCTTACCAAAATAAAAGTGGTTGCGTAGTCAGACGTACTACCTTTTCCGCTTAAAAATCACAACTTCTGGTGGCTTTTTGTTGAAAATAAGTTTGTTTAGGTTATTACATTCACTGGCGGCTTAGGTAATTAATGGCGTGGCTTATCGTGTTTACTCGTCTCGCTTCGTGATACGTCCTTTGGCTTTCTTAATGGCAAAGACCAGAATCGCATTGGCTCTGGAGCGAAATAAGATGCTGGGACTCTCCATTCACTGCGCTATTTGTCAGTTGTCAGTGGCCACCAGCAATGTTTGGCAGTTTTCGCGGGTGATTTATATGCCTCGTCAAATTCCATCTCGCCCAAACCATTCGATAACGTAATATATAGTATATCTTGAGATTTATAATGATATCATTTTTAGGCTTTCTGTTGCGGGTTACTGAGGACGTAATGAATTAAAATACTATGTTGGTTTCGCAGAGGCCAGAACATCTCCCGAAGGCCACCCGGTGCGGCAGCGAAAGAAGGGTCAACTTTTGAACCCTTGGCTTAATATTAATGAAATTTATAGGGTAGGCTGGTGGTTATGCTAGAGGGTGCATAACAGTATTTCATGTCTGTCGGTTAGGTGGGAAGGAAATTAGGGCAGCTTTTATCAGCCACACGCCTACATTGTTTAGTTAATCTATCGTCGGAAAACAATCACAATATTCAGGATTTTTATTCGCTAGATATGCAGCAGAATGCCTAGGATGTGTGGCTATGGAAAGGTTTTTGTAAAAAGTCATTTATTTTTATCAATTTTCCCTTCTGCAAAATCGGTCAACTTTTTGGTCTTTTGTGACTTCGACAAAATGTCAACATTTCTTATAAAAGACATCCGTAAAGTGACAAAAAAAAATCCATAGACGCATTCCTTATTAAATTTCAGTCAGGAAAAGTGAGGACCGAGCCTTCCCTGTATTGCCATTATCAAACGATAGATTGACTAGCCTGGAATTTATACCAAAAAGTGGAACGGAGAAAAGTGCGTTCAAAGTGCTCCAAACCCTACCTTTCCTTTAGCTTCGGTGGAGAGAAAATAATTTATAAAACATTAACTATGCAGTATAAACTAGTGAAAATTTCTGAGAATACTCTCTACATGTTGGTGGATGAAAATATGTAATTTTTCAAAACCAACGTTTTTTGCAGAATGTTTTTTTTTCTGTGTAGTGTCCCCCTTAAATATAGCTCTGAATGTAGCTACATTGGGAATTCAAGCTCCAAATCGAGATAGTTTTGATAATTTTAACTTTATAAACTGTCGAAAACCAGCCTTGCATTCCTGTACGGACGACGACCAACCGAACAACGACACGGTTGTTGTGCGATTCGAGCCCTTTTCGCACGTTCGACCTCTCTGACCTGGAACCGTAGAACCGTTTCTCTCGGGCCTCGGTTCAAGTGCATGAAAACAGACGTTACCGTCAATGTGTTTTGTCTACGGCGTCTGCCTTCCCCGAAGGCGTCTGCATTCCACGAGAACGCCAGATATAATCCGCTCCTGAACGTATGTGCAGTCTGCTGTGTCTGAATCTTTTACGAGTTAAACAATCCTCCGCAAGACGCCTTCACTTCCGAAGAGAACAACGACCGAGCATCAACGCCGAGCGGAGGTTGCTGACGTCAAGACCAGCTTCAGAAGGCGGGACTAACCGACCGATGGCGCGGCAGCTCCACAATCCTGTCTTTTATTATATAAGGAACTGTCAGCTGTCCATTGTGTGTGCTCCATCTGTCATTACGCTATTACTTCTACGCATGCTTCTACGCATGTAACTGGACTATTTATCCGTCCTGTTACTTCGTCTCCCGCCTTCACGTCGGACAACGAGAACTCGGCAATGGGGGAATGGACGTCAGCATGAGCCCTGGGGCCTTCAAACGAGCGACCCAAAACCCCACTGTGGACAAAACAGATTCCCCACCTCCCCCCGAACATGGGGGGGGGGGGGGGGGGCGTATTGATAACGGCTGCCAAGGGTGGCAAAATACTGAGTCCGCCTCTGGTGTCTGGCTCGCAACCGAACGGTTGTGGGTTTGAAACCCGCCTAAAATCCTTAAAGTCTTTTCTTGAAGGCGATTGAATAACTTTATAAATTGATATCAGTTCATACATGTGGCGACCTTTTATTCGCATTACATCTTTTATTTTAATTACTTTCATTCCACGCGTGATGTCACGTTTCACGTTAGCGTTTTTGGCTCTTCGAAATTCCCGCGCGAGGTCATGTGGCTGCGACTGCATGATTCTATCGACCACTCAGGATTTTCCCGTCACGACGCCAGCGACGCCGACACCGGCTTTCCTGCGACATGAGCTCTTTAAAGGGTGGCTGAAGGTGTTTTGTATTTGAAGAAAAACACTTAAGTCGTCTTCGATTTGGCCTCCAGAATCACGAATATTCAGATTATTGTTACTGATGTTTTTTATTTAGTGCATGGACGTTGCAGAAATTAATTTTAAGGTACAAATGAAGCCCCTCCTTTCTGGGGCCTGATGTCATATTAGGAATTTTCAAAATCTCCGCTTTCGCGTATCTTCAGCGCCTGTCAAAGCTATACATTGCACACTTGTTATTTTCACTAAGGTCGCAAAGATAGGTCACGATTGCTGCCAGTGCAGGGGAATACACCTGGCAAGTTTGGAATGCTCTCGCTGCCCACACGAGCGACACGCACTTGGCGGCCCAAAGATCCCAGTATGACGTCACGACTGGTCGGAGATTTTACGTGTTTTCTCGCGTTTAGTTACATCTTCGGGGAAAACAAACGTAATATTCCGATTCACGGAAATATTACATGCCAAATTCAACTTTAACTTCTTTTTGTTTTGTCTTTTTCAAGAAATGTTTTAGCTTTTCTTAAACGCAATGGCGTTAAAATTAAGATCGCGCTGGAAGCGGGGTAACTGAGAGACCGTTCTCAGATGTTTCAGGAAACGGAGGACGAAATGACGCAAAATATGATTTTACCGGGTTACGCGTATCTGTCATTACAATGACACTCTTTTGAGAAGCATTCTAAGGAGCAACGTTGCAGCGTGTGTTAATAAGAGGGTTGTCATTGTCCCGGATCACACAATTCGCATCGTCGCGCTAAGAATAAACGACACTAATAATATATATACAGGGTGTTTCACGAAAGGTGGAAAAATTCGATATTGTGAAAACTACGCGTCGCAACAAAAAACGGCTTGTGTTGTTTTGGTCCTGGGCCAGGGGCCTATTAATGAAAATTATTAAAGTCCGAGATAATTGAATTGTTAATTATTTTTGCGTACTTAACTTTTTTAATATTGTAATTAACTTATTTAATATTTAATATTAAGCTTCATTCACATGGTGCGATTTTAGTGATTTCAAAGCTCCGACGTCGAGAACCGCAGCTTCCACAACGCATTTTCTGCCGCACGTGCCGAGTCGAAACTGCGAAATTACAAGTAAAACGGCACCATGTGAATCGGGCTTCAATCTGTCTATTTTAGGACGACTTGAAGCACGTGAAAAGCGCCTGGGTGCGCTAAAGTTACCCCTAAATGTTACTTCTTAAAGACTATCAATTCTGCTAAGCAAGTTTCTAAGTGAAACCGTTCGTTTACTTTTCCCATTAAAAAGTTAAGTAGTAAATTGTAAAAATTTGTTTCGTAAATTACTTTGTTTTTACAATCTTTGAAGTTCGTCGTGACTGGCAGTTTCTTCCCCTCGAGAATTATTTTTCTTCTTTATCTGAACCACCGTAGTTATAGGCCTTTCTGAAAGTCTTCGCAGAAACACCCAGTATATGCCAGCTGTCAACTTCGAGATTTATCTCCTATGTTTCTATTTTCATTAAAGTGCCTTGAACGAACCTCCGACTGGTATGTTTACCGTGTTCCAAAAGATGAACTTTACATTTCATCCTGATGACGTCATCAAAGTGCCATGCTTTCGGCTGCCGCGATCCTGGTGGTGTCACAACAGCGGCGGTGCATGTGGCAGACGCCTGTTATCCTCCAGGTCGTCCTCTAGCTTGACAGTCAACGGAAGCTTCGTTAGCCAGAAGCTGGGACACCGCGACGGTAGCAAAACTGGCGTTCGCTCATACCTTATACCCGTACTGAGGGCACCAACCGCCAGGATCGCGATATCCGACAGCACAACGTGGCGGTTTCTGTAACGTCATTTGCAACTTGGGAACACCTTTGATGTATGAGCAAGATAGGACGCTAACCAGTCGAAGACACGTTCCATGCACCGTCCCCTTATGCTCCTAGTCTTCGAGTTACCATGTGAAATCGCATAAATTCGCGTTTTCTGGCGGATTGTGAATTTACGTTAGCTTTAGATGGATGTGCCGGTCGGTAAATGCAGAAAAAAATAAAGATGCAACCACAACACGATAGGTTTTCCTGTCGTAGGTGTGTCTGGTTTTATCTGCGTTTCCTCGGCTGATCATCCCCATCATGTACTAGGTTTACAAACTGACCGAATTCGCTACGTTACAACTTTAGGTTATGTACTTACTGTTACGGTAAACCACTGTACGTTCTTGCACTTTCAAACTGGGTGGCACTGCAAAGTTCAAAAGAGTGTTAGAGAATAACTATATTAACGCAACAAAGATGTTCAGAACGTCCTCTTAGTAGAACAAATGCTCACCGTATGCTTGGTTCGGAAATTACAAAAATACACGAATAAAAAAAGAGACTATAAAGGGTAACTGAGGCATACTTCAAGGTTCCACGTAGAGCGGTAGTAGCGTGATTTTTGTTTCTCGTTACAGTCTTAAAAACTTTACTCATGCAATATTGCATTCAGTTCTATTCCTTTATCGCAGAAGACGCACAAACCGTGGTTATATAATGCCTAACCGATCGATATTTTATTATTTCCTTTCTTTACTTTGTGTACTAATTACAAGCTACAACCCTCTGCCTGTAGCAGTAGCTAGGTGGTGACAACGTATATCAGCTCTTGCAAAGCGCTTTGCGATGTTTGCGTTTAAAATAATTATTTGCCGTAAAGGCATTCACCTATGCAATTACCAACATCTTAATAAATGTCGGCCGTGGCCTATAATGCTCGTGCTTCTTGCTTTTCGATTCGTTTTACAGCGTTTCTATCAGCGAATTCCGCAATAATTATTGACTGCAAGGCAGGAAGGTGACTGGAACCGCCTTGCTGCCAGTCATGTAATTTTTAAAAGCGTCTTAGTTTGCATAGTCATCTAACCAATGCTTATTATGTTTTCTTGTGCGTCTTATTCCGTTTTCCTGTAAGTGTACCAACTTCATCTTTGTAATGCTTACGCTCTGAGGGTAAAATAAATGAAGAAATATATGAATATTATGCTCCTGAATCGCCACACCTTCCGTCTGAACACGCCCCGCCCCGCCTTTAATCTCTCGGCAGCCAATAAGAATGCAGAAACGGCTGATAAGAATGACGAAGGAATTAATCGGGAATTGTGAACATCACTGGTCATGCTCTGCTTTTTTTAAGCTGTCGGTGATTACTGTTGAACAAAAATATGTCATTTTCAATAATTATACGTAACAAATATTTTCCCATGAAAACAACTGTCCAAGATAAATCTCACAGCCCGCGTCATTTTCTATCAAGAGATCAACACGTCTACCAATGCCGGGAATAAATGTCACACAAAATTGTTTATTTGTTTAGCTAATACTCAACACAACTTCAATATCACACCTACTTAATTGTTTTCTTCTGATGCTCGCATATTGGCTATCACAAGGGTGTCTGAGTGATGCTGTTCATTACACCGTTTAGAAATGTAACGTTCGGATATAGTAAGTAAGTGGTAACACGACTCTCAATCACTGGAATAACTTGTGACACTCGGCGATATTCACAAAAGAAAATGCATACGCAACATTCTGGTAATTAAGTTTCGTTAGTGCACAAAGTGCTTTTTTCGACGGGGTTACCCTGAACAAGAACAATGCTACGTGACTCTTGTAACAGATAGCGACAATTTTGTTGTTAAGAAGCCGCGTCTTTGTATTTATTACGCTGTTTAAGAATATACATACACTTCAAAAATATTTGCAATATCATATACATTTCAAATTGATGCCAAGGAGTAAATAATGGGAACCATGCCGTTAAATGTTTTTGTTTGCCGCAGTTAGACGAGCAGTTATATAATATTGTCACGAACGAAGGTGACAAGAAGACGAACAGTGAACTGAAAATAAAGAAGGCGAACTTGTGCCAACCAGAAATAGGTAACGAAAGGGCGTCGAGGCAGCAGAAAAGCAGGCGGCGATTCGGCGGCGAAACAGAGAGCACGAGCGAGACTGACTCGACAAGGTCGCGGGTAGCTGCTTATCTAAAACGCGTCACTATCTCGAAAGTTCGGCAAAGAAGGCTCGAGCGTCGCGCGCTCTGGGGCGAGGATGACCTGGCACTTTCGAGAACAGGAAAGCAGGTGGAAAGTTAAGTCTGGTACGAGAATGAATGCGAAGCTTCCAGAAGTCGGTGACCGAGCGTTGCTTTCTCGGCACTGCGGGCGGCAATATAAAAATAAAGACAAAATCTCCTCGCTAATGAAAAAAATATATTTTATTTTATTTGCTTACAGTCCTAAAATTCACTAGTTCACTCATTTTCTTTGTAATATTCTACCTACCAGACATTCAATGCGCTTTATTGCACTTCGTTACTTGTAATAGAGCCTAAGCTAACCAAATAAAATATTTTGGGTGAAGCGTTTTACAGGGTAACTGCGGTTCCCCATTCGGTGTATTAATCACCCTAGCCTTCTGATACACTCATGTCGACTGTCAAGCAGAGGAGCATATAATCTCGGAATATATTTAAGCAAAAATAGTGTGCGCACTTGCGAAATACAAACACTTCATTATTCAAGGAAACAAAAAATGTGCATATGTTCCTGTCTAACCTTCTACACACAATATTTTGAAATTTTAATATAAAGTTACTGACCGAGCACCACATCTTAAAGTTTAGAAACGCTGTATTCGATGACATTTTTGTACAGATTATTGTCGGAATGTTTCCTGTGCCTGTCACTGCTTTTAGAAAAAAATAACATCAACGCTTTAATATCTAACGCGGAACCCTCGCAATAACAATTTAACACGTCCTTGATCAAATGTTACTACGATATGAATATGAAAATTATGCGTTCTCACCGATATAATCGCTCCTAAAATCACCATTCTGCTCGATTTCGAATATTTCATGCGCAATCTGCCCATCTTCGGATCGAGCCATGAGTGGCGAAGGAGCAATCCTCAGCTTGGGGCTCAGTGCTCCTCTCTACATCAAAAAAAAAAAAGTTCCAGTGTAAATAAAAAAATATATATATTGTCGTCTTTTTTTGTCGGAAGTGGCGACGTCTTAATATATGTCATCCTTGTGCACTCGTATTGGATTAAATCAATTTACTTATGTCATCTGTAATTTTCAATCACTTAATTAGTAAATATCAGTGATGATACTTAAGTAACACCAGCTACCGCTTTACAAACCCTCAGCTGGTAGTTCTAAAGTCAGAGCAGATCACGGCATCACATGTTTGGTAATAACACGCGAAGGCGTCACAATATCCGATTTTTGACAGCAGGACCTGCAGTTACTAACAACTTCGCAATTTGCTGGACGTAGACCTCTCACAACTCATCAAGAAAACAACCGATTTTCATCAAACATTTTCACATTCATCATACACCGCACTGTTTGCTTTCCTTGTCGGTCGTACCACATCGTGTCAACAAAACATCTCCGCACAACGTTACGTCGATTCCGTTACCGCTACCACAAAGTCCGAACCAGACAAAGAACGCGTCGCGAAAACAATGTTATGAACCTCGGTCGTCTTAACCGCAAGGTATTAATTTTTTTTTGGGCTGTGCCGTCTAATACGACAGTTTATTCTTTCACGGTACGTTGCTGGCACGGTTCTGGCATATCGCTAGTGGTAACGCTATTAAAGTAACGATAGCTTAAGTTATTGAAACATTTTTAGAGCTGTGCTTTAGTCAACACCACCTGGAATAATCCAAACCTGCGGATATCCTCCTCTACTTCCCGTGAGGCCATTTCACTCGGGTGGTTCCAATTAGTGTTGGACAAAATACTCGATAAAAGTATTTAAGTTACTAAATACCTGCTTCATGAAGTATTTAAAATACTACTCATGTTACATTCAGTGTAAAGTATCTTGAGTAGAATACAAATACTTAGAAATGTAATTCAATCACTTTTGAAGATACTACCGCATTGCGTATTTTGCATCGACGTCAGTGAAAACGAAAATTATGCAGCTGCCCAAATCTGGTTTACCAGAATGTTTTATTAGCACGCAACAACACAAAACGGAAGAAAAAAGTATTGTAGCGCTATTTTATCCAGTCACATTATAAGAATCGGGATATTGGCACGAATGACAAGTGATGACGCGGCGAATGACTGAAGAAACTAAAAGTTTAATGGGGCGAACTTCAGCCCTAAAACAATCGAAAAAGACTAGCCTCGAAGGCGCCGATGTCGGCGAAACAGCAGGATCGAGCGCTGGGGCGAGACTGACTGTGGACCAAAAATCGGCTTGCTCTCGCTCGGCAACGCGCGTGGCAATACCAGTGATCTCGTTACAAAACATTTCTGGGACAACAAGAAAGATATCGCTTTAGCTATTGGGGAGATCAGACAGTGGCGCCCCAAGCGGTTAACTTTAGAACTACACGGATGGAGGACAACGAATACAATGACTCAGCGCTCGGCTGATAAAACCGAATGCGGCGACAGCGTTCGGCTGGAGTTCATGCTCTCCGGTGAAGAGAAGGACGGTCTCCTTTTGTTACCACTCCAGCCTGCATGAACAATGCAGCATGCGCGGTGCCCAGCTCAGCACAAAAGCCCTCAAGCTCGCATCCTCTGATGACTGCTTTCGGGAGAGATCCGGCACTTAACGTCATATTTTTAATATTAGTGTTTTTACGTTACACTGTGCCCCGCGCTCTATTAAAAACGATATCATGAACATTCCCACAAGGCCTGTGGGCATGCGCACTGGCCTTGTGTTGGGTAAACGCAAAGGTGTGGGGGCACCAAACGGGTCACAGCGCTTCGCCAATAGTGACTTCGCTGAATATCACGTCCTACGGCGCACCTTAGCCGCATCGTTTAACTACAATCCATATTCCCTATATGCGGAGTTTACTATAAACGAAATTGGGATACTGATATGAGTGAATAAATAACAAAGAGAACCCACATAATAGTCACGGCAGTGGTTGTGCCTTCTTTAAGTAAGTTGCATTGAGAAAGGCACTCAACGTTGGGAGACGCTTTGTTGGCATTTTGAGCGCGTAGTTCGTTTCCTGTCCGATTCTCTGCGTATCAATGTTCGCTTAGAAGCAGTGTTAACGCGAGCACTAAGTGACGGACTGACGATAAGAAGAAAATAAACAAAAGAAAACCTCGACTTTTTTCAATAGCGGGGTTAAATATACAAAAAAGCAAAACAATTTTTTGTGTGTGTGTTTACTTTTGTTTTTTTGTTACTTTCTTAACACTCAAGTCTGCATTGTTGTCGTCAGTTGTTTCCCGGTCTGGGTTGCGCCTCAGTGTGACATTCTTTACTTCCGTAAAACCACCCCTTTGTAATTTGAGGTTTTTTTTTTTTTTGGGGGGGGGGGTTGGGGGATTTTTAGGGAAGAAAAGGCGCTCTTGTGAAGGCGAGGGGAGAACCCTCATTGTACGAACTTTCGGCTGAAATATGAGTCACAATAGGCAAAAAAAGCGAAGTTTTCCCCGAGCTCAATCAAAGTCACCGTAGCTATTTGGAGCTATCAACAGGATTTGGTTACTCGAAATAATGTTCACGTTTGCTCGTGCCACGCCCACGCCACTTCATACCGAAAAACTGGGAAAAAGGCAGATTGTCACAAATGTATTTGAGCTAATGAGTACAAGACACTCAGAAATGTAATTAAAATAGAGTATCGAGTACTCTCGATCAAAAGTATTTGCAAGAATACTTCTGATCTCAAATACTCTACTCAAGATACTGTTTTTCAAATACTTTTTAGAGTACCTTGGTAGATACTCCAAAAAGCATTTGAAATACAGTATCTTGAGTAGAGTATTTGAGATAGGCACAAGTGCTGGTTCCAACTCAGCGATAAGGCTTGAGTCGGACGCCGAGAGTCTTTCGACGCAATGAATTGACACGATGCGTAGCCGAATAATGACGCAGCACTGGTGTACAGTTGGAGGCAGCTCTTTATCTACCTCTGGTGGCGTCCAAGTGCTTGTGCACACGGCCTTTGATTCTTCTGGAGCGATGCTGCTCCGGTGCAGCTTCAGAGAGACATCGCAGACTCAAACAACGATTAGGACGTTATGTAGCCAGACTTGTGCCTATCTTAAATACTCGACTCAAGATACAGCATTTTAAATACTTTTGGTAGTACTTCGGTACCTTGCAAAATACAGTTCGACTATAGCATTTACTACCCTATCTTAATTGCATTTCTCACTATCTTGTATTCAGTATCTCGACTGCATTTTACAACCTTCGAAAATGGTTGTCGCCGGAACAATCTACAAAAAATAATATAGCTCAAGTACGCTCGCCTTTATGGGTCCTCTTGTCAGTTTTATTTTTAGGTTGTTTTTGAATGGCACGTTACGATTGGAGCTAGCAAAGTGCTGGAAACATCATCGTGGATTTACACCTTTTTTCTGAAGCTAGAGTGGTTCCGTCAGCGGAAGATTGTAACGCCAACGCTTGTTACGGTTACAGTGCGACCATTTTCGGAAATTGCCGGTTAACAGGCTTCTGTATGGAAATGTGAAGTGACCCTAGATTTGGCTTCCCCAAAGTCCCTAAATTGCCTACTGTGGCTTAACTTTGGCTCTCAAGCTCTTTCAACGGCTTTTTTTATCACTGTCCGAGTGCAAACATTGTTTCATAATCAGAATCCTCCAATCAATATTTCCGCCAGGCAAAGCCAGGGACTGAAAACGGTTTCGTGGGCACTCTCTTTCTTCTGTTATGGCATGTTTTTCCCTCTTGAATTTTATAATGTTTTTTGACAGTTTGAAGTTACAGGTGCTCCTCCTCAGCCGCTTGGCTGTAAAGACAGAATGCTCGCTCTTGGTTGCCTCAGTGACAGAGGCTGCTCTCTTTCCGATGTGTACCGATGAACTACGAAAATCAACCCCAGAGCCGGTTTTATCTGGATCGCAGAAAACCGAAAAAAACTGTATTTGAGCTATACTTGATTAAAAATAACATGATTCGCGCAAACATATCTTAGTCTTCGGGTGTTTTTTCTACACAAACCCACATTTCTTGTCTTTTTCTTTTGTTTACACCGGTACGTATTTCTAGTATTCGCCACGCGCATTTTTTTTTCTGAAGTTGAGGAATACCCGACGGCTGTGCCTTCTTTTCTTCCACAAATAATACACGACAATCGCCGATATTTTGTAGCACACCCAAATTTGACACAAAAAAAAAAAACACCGAATTTATAGTAAAAAATAAAGCCCCAAAAAACAACCCCCAATTCAAAGAAAGTTAAACTCCCGAATCGCGTAACTCTATGGTTTTACGCAAATATCTGCCTATTGTTTTTAAAATTATTTTCTTTCTTTTATATATTTTATTTGAATAATAATGCCGGTCTTCTCTTTTGTGGGCCAAGGCATGTGAGTACATATGTGACATATACAACAGCATAGCTCTAGTTATACATGGCTTCAAAAAACATAGTTGAGAAAAAGTAAAAGGCATATAGAACAAACGCTTCCCAATAAACAGAGGTAACACTTGGCAAATGATTAGTCAAATGGATTTAAAACTCCATCTAAGGCGCTGACAAACGAGTCGAAGGTGGCACTGCCTGTAATGTTGTGAGGCAGGCCATTCCAGTCTCGGACAGTTCTCGGAAAGAAAGAGTAGTTAAAAATGTCTTTTCTACATTGAAACTCTCGAAGAAGATTTTCATGCTTCTGCCGTGTGACTCGACTGAGATTGTACACCAGATAGTCTTCGAACTTCATTCCAATCTTATCGTGTATTAATTTATACAAAAAATTCAGACGCTTCACTTTTCTGCGGGTCGATAACTGGGTTAGTCCGGATAACGCATAAAGGGATGACACAGACGTGTGCATGCCGTATGCATTATATATAAATCGCAGTGCCTTTTTTGCACTCCCTCAAGTTTGTCAATCAATGACTGTGAATACGGGTCCCATAAAATGTCCGCGTATTCCAATAATGGACGAATCAAAGTAGTGTACGCAACAAGCTTAGTTTCCGGGGTACAATGTCGCATAGTCCTTCGAAGACTCCACAGTTTACGAGACGCTTTTGCGATAATGTTCTCTAAGTGAACAGACCAGCTTAAAGTAGATGTGATGGTAATGCCCAAATATTTATAAGAAGTGACATTTTCTAACGGTACTGAGTTGATAGAATAGCAAAACAAAATTGGAGACTTCTTTAGTGTTACTGTCATTTGCACGCATTTTTTACATTCAAATCCATCTGCCATGCTTGACACCAGGAAAACACAGATTGTAGGCTACTGTCCAAACATAATTGATCGAAAGTGCATGACACTTTGGCAAACAAAACACAGTCGTCGGCGAAAAGACGGCACTGAATCCCGGGCTTATCTACACGCAGATCATTTATAAACACTAAAAAAAAAAAGGACCGAGCACCGAGCCCTGGGGTACTCCTGACATGACTGGCAATTCCAGGGACTCCGCTTTCCCAACAGTCACGTACTGTCGACGGTTCGTAAGATAGGAATCAACCCAATGTAAAAGGTAATCGTTATCTAGTATCTGCTTAAGTTTGAACAGTAGTTTCCGATGCGACACCCTGTCGAAAGCTTTCGCGAAATCTAAGAAGATAGAATCCACTTGGCCATCGTTATCCACTGTAGCAGCAAATTCATGGAATGTGTGGAGAAGCTGAGTAACTGTTGAGTAACCACGTCGGAACCCATGTTGATCTTTTACCAAAAATTCTGCGGATTCTAAAAAAGTTACAATGTGTTTAAAGAGAAAATGTTCAAGAACTTTGCTACATGTGCTCAGCAGCGAGACAGGTCTGTAATTCGAAACGCACTTTTTATCTCCACTTTTATGAATTGGCACAACTTTCGCTACTTTCCAGTCTTTTGGCACTTCGCCAGTTTTTAAGCTGCAAAAGTATATTTCATAAAGATACTTCGCACTCCATTCCGCATACCTGTGAAGGAATGCGTTAGGAATCCGGTCCGGGCCGCATGACTTTTTAACGTCCAATCGGAGAAGGCTATCAAAAATACCACTTACTGACACTACTAAGTCGCCAATTTTACGATGGTCATGAGTAAATGGTGGCATTATAGAATTATCCATGGTATAAACAGTAGAAAAAAAACGATTCATCTCGCTTGCTATACTCGGTTCATCGGTGAGCGTGTTCCCGTTGTGGCCAAGTTCCTTGATAGCTAAATTTGTTTTAGTCAAATGTGCGTAAAATTTTCTGGGGTTTTCCCTGAGGAAGTTTGCCATTTTGACGTTGTAAAAATATTACCTAGATGTGCGCACGAGTACCCGTAGTTGTTGGCGAAGGGAAGGAAGCGTACTTTTTAAAATTGGTTGGTACCTTTCAATACGGTGTATTTTACGTTTCAGGTGTAAAATATCTCGTGTAATCCAAGGACTCTGCTTCTTATTTCTTGAACGCTCCGGAACAAATCGGTCAATACACGATAAGACAACATTCTTTAAAAAAGCCATAACTTATCAACACATACATCATTCTGATTGCTTATCTCAGAAAATTCTTCAAATGCCTCTTCCAACATGTCGAGGATGCCAACATCATCCGCCCTAGTGAAATCCCGGAACCGTTTCAACTCTTTAGTACCGCTCGTATTTTGCCGGAAAGATAAATCACAAACAACTATCGCATGGTCAGATATGCCCTCTACATTTGATATATTAATATTTCTGGCAATGGCCTCTGATAAGAACACAAGGTCTAGCAATGAATCACGCACACTAGACACGCGCGTGGGGCATCTCACTACCTGGCTTAAGTTATTGCTAAAACGCAATAGCTACAAGTAGGTTTGAGTGTGCAGAGCTTCCTATGGGAATCATGTTGTCCCAGTCAATATCTGGCAAGTTGAAATCTCCAGCCAGTATAACATGTGAAAAATTAATTAGGTTGATTGACAAAAATTCTGATAATTTTGTGAGCACTTCTATACCAGCTTGCTGGCACCTGTGCAGTGCCCCTATAAGCATTGAGTGACAACCCCAACGCACGGACATCCAGACCATTTCACAATCAGAGTTATGCTCGATAACTGAACACTCAAAATTGTCGTTGACGAGGAGTGCGACCCCTCGACCTGGAAGGGGAACACGCTTCGAAGCTAAGACATAAACACATACCACTTCTAATGTTCCATCCTGTTCTTCGACTGATATTGCAGCCGCCTGGTTTCGGTCTCGGTACACGTTTTTTTCCAGGTCTTTCCCGTTCATCTGCAAAATACACTCGTTAGAGACGAACCTGCCAGATTAACAATCAGTTAAACATTTTCATATACTAATGAAACGTCAACAGCACTGTATAGAATGCCTCCATCTGTATTCATAGTGTGTTTAGCTATAGACAGGCACAAGTTGAAAATGCGTCGAAAGCCCTAAATTCACCGCAAACTTTCGATTATTGGCTTTTCTGAACACGCCCAGCAAAAGTGCGACGAATGGCATGTGCACGTGCTCCAAGCGGAGCTTCAGCCACATTCATATCTTGCATTCGACTGTAGCCACTAAAATATACATGGATGCTGCAACGATTTTCGTACTGTGGCTAATTAACTGCGGGGATTAATTAGCGCTGTGCAATTGGTCGATTAACCTACCGATTGATCCATTAATGCTTCAATCGAGATTAATAGTTCGAACCGGTTAATCGGTAAACTTTTGACGGACCAAAACAAGTAAAAATTTAACGTTGTCACCACGCAGACAGACGTTGACGAGAAAACCTGTATGAAAGGCAAAATTTCAGTGACATTTTAACCTAAACTAGAGGGGTAAGATATGTAACTTGAGAAAACTGCAGAAGGTTACACGTATCCCGGCTACTTCAAGGCCGTGCGAGTGCCCGTTTGGCGCAGCTGAGACTCTTGTGAACAATCAATGGAGGTCGTTCTTGCCGGCGAATATCAAGGAACATATTTGCTTCATGCAGCTCGAAGTAACTATCTGTGAGTGCGAGTGTTTTTGAACCTGTCTGATCTACGCGTAAGAGTTGACTCATAATCAAAATCTTATATCGCGTCGTTTATCACATTATCAACAAAGCGAAAAGTTTAATTATGAAATTTAAAAACATCAGGCAGGGAAATGTACGAGATTGATTAATCGAGTAATTATTCGATTAGAATGTGGCAATTACTTGAGTTAAAGTTTTTAATTGACGCCCAGCCTTAGAATTAATCTGTGCCGCCTATATAATGACAGACAGAGAACAATGTTTCGCTGTGCGCGTTTCTTTTGTTTTTTTTCTTAATTAAACAAATGGACTGTCAACGTGCCCCTTAAGTATCACGCCGCCTTTTGAGTGACGTCTCTGGGGGAACAGCTGGCTTCCCCTTGGTTTCTCTCTTTAGAGACCTCAGCCGCTCCCTCCGTAAATGTCGACCTTTTAAGAATTTAGTATCGTAGAAGGTCTCGGCAAGCGATCGACACAAAGAGAAGGTTTGCCGCGGAGCTTGCCGGCGAGTGTAGCAACGGAGGGAGACAAGTTTCCTTGAGTTCACCTTGTCCCCCTAGTGGCGTGTTACCATAGTTCCCGTAACCGCCACACGCGGTTACAGATCAGCAAATAACTCGTTCTTTTGTTTTGTTTTAAGCTTGAAATGTTTTTTACTGTTACCCCCAATCCCAAAATTTTGTCCGTCCGTCCATCAATCCGTCCGTGCATTTCCCGCTAAATTTAGAGGGGAAATATATATCACCACACCTATACACGAATTCAGCTTATCAGCTAAATTTAAGAGAAAATTTACATCACGTCGGCGTAAACACCAATTCAGTTTCCCCGCTGAATATGACGGAAAAGTTGTGTCACAGGACGTCACCTGACGTGACGTGACCAAAACAACATGGGGAAATTGAAGCCACGTGACCTTTACATCAGCTCAGTTTCCCCGCTACATTTAGCCGGAAAATTGACGTCTTGCGGCCAAAGCCCAATTCAGTTTCCCCACTAAATTTACTGAGAAACTGACATCCCGCGACCTATACCCCAATTAAGTAACCCGCTAAATTTAGCGGGAAACTTCACGTCTTCCTACCTAGACACCAATCCAGTCTCCCATTTACATTTAGCGGGGAAATCGACGTCACGTTACCTGACGTCGTGTGACCTATACAAGCATAGTTTCCCCTCTAAATTTAGCGGGAAAATATGCGCCACGTGACACGCCAATTTGCTACAGTGCATTTCATGCATTATAAGACTTTAATGGTAAAGGTTGGTGCCATTTCTTTTTCATTTGCGATTTGACAATCGAATGACAATTTTCCCAGGCAAGGTGTTTTTTTGTTTTTTTTTTGCGTCTAGACAAACAATAAAAAGTAGAAACGGCAAGTTATTTCAATGTTAAAATTGTTGAACTCCCCCTTTGAGAAACGCAGGGAGTGACGAGTTTGTTTTCTCGTATCATTGCTTCCAGCCAGTAATCTTGTCATAGATGGAAAGAGTTTCGACCATCGTGAAGTGAAAATAAAGTTTGAATCGTTGAACTTGTGCCAGAAATAAACGCACAGCCAAAAGAGGTAGATGAATACAGGTATACAGCGTCGCGGTACAAGCACACAGCGTGGGTGGAATTGCTGAGTCCAGCGTTGGTGAAAGAGTGCGGAGGATGAGTCGGCAAGGCCACGCTCGGCTCCTTACCAGCTACACTCGGTATCTACAATTGGGACTCGATATTTCATTTGCCGTACACTGCATCAGTCGTTATCGCTAAATTGTTTAGAATTGAAATTGTTCGACAGATCACTTCTAGCGACGCTACCCGATTGCGAAACACTACTGGATGGTAAAAGGGAATTAGGTATCAAATAGAGTGCATCCTAATCGCAGTTTTGAATGAACGTAGTAGGTGAAAATATTTATACACATTAAAATACTAAGCTGTGGGATCATTAAATCTTGGACTGGCTATTACTTTCAGTGGTCTTGAACTGTTCGGAATTTCTGTCACGTTTAATACAGTACCGTATGCAGTCGAGTGCATGGCCCAGTTAGCATGTCGTACGGCTCCCGAGAGAAGGCGCGGTGTTCGAGCCCGTCCATCCTAGTTCTTTGTTTTATCTTTAGCGAGTTTCCTGGAACATTCCAGAAGAATGCTGTAACGTATCACTTGTTGCCTGTTCAGTATTTTCTAGATCACGTACTCTGTATAAAACAAGCTGAGACGGGCGCCACTAAAGCAGTCGCTCGTTTGTCGCCGTAGCACAATGTACTGTTCCTTATTTTGAAGCTCGCAGAAACAAGCTTGCCTCAATAAACATTTATTGTCAGTTTCAAATTAATCTGCTCCTTTTATTCGTGACAAGTTTGGTTTGCAGAAGTTGGTATAAGAAAGTATCACTTCTTGGGGCTCCACAAGACATTACTTTTATTCCAACATATTCGTGCGTGTAAGAAGTGCCTCTAGCGGATTATTTCCGTAACTTTGTACGCTCAAAACTTTGCCTTTCAATGACAACTTGGCATTACTTTCCAGCACATTCCAGACATTCGAAATCTATTAACTTGTGCAATGTTAAAATTGCCTAACATATTTTTTTAACGTTGTAGGAATATTTGAGTCTTAACATGACGTCCCTTCCTCCTGTGACGCGGTTGTTTCACTTCATGGAAGTGCTATGTTTCTATATCCCGTGTTTTGTTATTTCGATTTATTTATTAAGGTTCCCTGCCTACCAAAAAACCTTCCGCTTGTTTTTTTTCTCACTCAAAACAGCCAAGTTGTCTACAGAACTAAGCCGGTTCCCTCGAATAAAAAAATATAGAAGTGTTTAAGGAATATCACTGATCGACGTCTGAAATACCTATATTGTGATGAAAAACAGTCGAAACTTTAAAGTGCACGCGCCCCATTTAGCTTCCGACAATTACAAAATTATTTCATTTCCAGGTGACGCGCAAAAAGTATGGACTTTAACTGTAAAACTAGACTTGGTAACTACGGTGTATTTCGGAATGCTGAAAATAAAGTTACATTAATATCTCTTGAATCTTCTTTATAAAGATGTCACGGGGTCGACTCTTTGGTTGATCTTTTTTTGGTATATACTAAACATACTAAACTTCGATTAAAGAAAGCAGCGCTAGAAATTACACAGTTGTGGGTGTAATACAAATAGGTATTAAGAAAGGTGCATACGAAATACATCTTAACACACTATTACATCTAAAATAGGGGAAACATAGTGAAGAAATACGTGAAACAAAATGTCCGACCTACTAGAAATGGTCCTCTTTCTAAGGACAATATCTCAGAGAAATAATCTGCTGCAGATGTTGCTCCAACTGATAGTGAATCTTTTTTTATTAGTCATCTATATGTTCTGGACTCACTTCCTCGGCTGATGTTATGTATAAATGATGTGCGCTATCTGTGATTTTATTGTTTTCTAATAATTTGTAAATGTTGTGCTTCTTTCCGAATGCTGCTAATGTGAACTTTATTCATTTTTATATCTTTTTATATTAAGTTTGTAGGCACTTTTGTTTTTGTTATGTGTTAATAATTTGCGTTATTTGTAAAGCTATTTCTTTTGAATGTCTTGTACAAATTTTTGTGATCTCATAAAAAAAATTTTATCAACCCGCTCTCCTGTCCATATGCATATAAATGCTTCGGCGCTGCTGCCTTTGTAAATACAAACTAAATACATGTGCCCAACAACTATTTTGCCACAGACAAAACAGTCTTTTTTGTCTCAGTCCTGGACCTTCGAATTTTTTCAGCGAGATTGTACTTTGTTTTGGAGTAACTTGGCAAAGGGCAAAATCGGTTCTCCCAGTGAGCCAATCAGAGCGCCGATAGCGAGCCACGTGTACGCTCTTCGTCGAGAGGAGAATGATAAAACACAGCGTCGTCACGTGCCCCGACTATTGGTTTTCTGTGGAACGTAGCGCTCTTGCCGTTTGCTAAGTCTTCATTAAATAGCGTATAGCGATGTGCTCACCTCTGTTTATTCCGCCGATAGTTCTCAGAAAAACAGCCCGAGCGTTAGCATGCACTTTCCCCTGCACTGAAAACATAAAATGCGTCGCGCTGTTTGCTGCCCAAGACATTTTTGCAACAACCAATATGCTCCTGGTCAAAAACGAAGGGCAAGAAAACAATAATTGTATTGGTTGTGGGCGGATAAGTTGGGTAGGACCTTTAAGACTGAGGCATTCGCCGCTTGAAATTCTCTCAGTGGATGGCATGCACACTGTAAATTATATTTATATTCGTATATTCCTTAATATCATTTGTCCATACAACTGAATTCGAAATGCGTGCAACTCTGTCTGCATAGGCGACTATTCTTAAAAAAACTACTCTACGAAAATACTTTATATTTTGTCAGACAGCGCTTCCTAGGTAGATTTCTTCTAAATTTGTCACCGTGCATTTCGAAGCAATTCCACAAACTATTTTGATCACTGTTAACAATGCAAGAAAATAACGCTTACCGCGGTATGAATTTGATTTCCGTCTTCGAATGTAGTGAGGATGAAGTTCTCAGCCAAGACAGAGGTCTTTTCCAGGTGAAGCGTCAGTCCATTTCGAATGTGAAGCAACTTCTCACCATTCGCTCCTCTTGCTTGCAGCAGCCGTGGATACACAACGCGCTCCGCCGAAGGCCCTGGTGTTTAGACATATAAGACGCTCAATTTTATGGTCCCGATTCGGACATCGTAGATAGCCGAAAGGCTGAACCATTGATGTCTGACAACCACAATATCAATAGACAACTTAAAATTTGTCAAAATAAACAAGTGGTTTTAGGAATAATATCACGACGAAAAAACGAAGAGTATCGTTTATGTCCAAAAACGTATTTACGACAGCCCCAATCCGGTACTAATAACTCAAATGAAAACCTTCATAAGGCGTTTACAATTTCTACTTACCTCCCACTGCAACCCACGCTGTCATTTTTTCTTATTTAGTTGGGCTACTTTGGCGTATTTTAAGTTTGTATTTTTTAGGGGGGGGGGCGGTTCAACGTATATGTCAAAGTGTTCGCATGATCCTCCGTTCACCCCTAAGCTGAAAGAATGGTGGGACTTCAAGAATACATGCACTTTATTGCCTCACTGCTCTTCGCACAGGCGTTCTCAGCTAGAGTACGCGTCTGTAACGTAGACGTCTATAAAACAAATTACCTCAAAAAATAGAACAAGCTACACCATGCATTCCTTTCAGTGTGTGAGCATCTTTTTGGCTAAGAACAAGAATCCTTCTAATAATTAGGCTTTGTTTGTGAATTATTACTTGACCTCTATCAAATACCAAAGAAAGCCGATTAGTTGTCTTTGTAATAATATTTTGCGTAGCTAATTCTTCTGTACCCCAAAGTGCCTGCAAGCTTTTAATTGACCTTTTCATACAGTTGAACGTTCAGTGAACACTTCTCAATATCCAGATGATTAGAATGTTGCTATTGTAAAATGGGGACATATCAAACTCAAGTAATCATAAATTCCAAAAACCACAACCTCTTCGAAATGAAAAAAAGACTATATAAATTTTACGGTAGTCGATTAGACAGCGTAACGTTGGTCTCCATTTGAGGTGTGGAGGTGCAGCGACAGTGTTCACGCTCTTGATGAGAACATTATCCGGTGCAGTACCACAGCTAGCTTGGGGTCTTTAACGTGTATCACGCAGTAATGATACACGACCTCACTAAAGTACAATGCTCATCCAGATTTAAATGAGCAGAGGTGGGGACCCACCCCAGGAACCTTGGACTCTGCAGCGCAAGGCTCCACGTGCTCGGAGTTTTGTTGCGTTAGCACACTGGGCCACTGATATTTCCTCCCTTCAAATATGAGGTATAGCTGAGATGTACCAAACTTTTCTAGTCTTCCAAATACAAATTTATAATCGTTGGACGTTTTGCAGTGACTCAACACTCAAGTTGTTTTTAAGTACACAGTCGACATATTACAGTCACTCTCAAACTCCGCCCATAGAATTACAAATTGTATGAATGCTATGAAACTACTATAGATTTACAAGGAATCGGCAGTGTTTTAAATTATAAAAATAATATTTTGTCATTCTCGTGATGTTCAGATTGAACCATATGATTGTTTCGTTTGTTTTTTCCTGGAGGTACGCTGACGACAGAAAATTTCAACGCGCGCATTATTATCTGCCATATGCTGTGTAAGTAATTGTAGTGTGTGTTGTATTAGTCTAGCTGGCCGTAATGTTTTTATCTTCCGTAAGTTGTTACGTATGTGTGTGTTTTTACTAACTTGCTTGAATCTGACACCCAAGTTTTTCTTATCTATTGTCTAGAGCAGCTAATTAATCAATGTCATTGTTCTTGTTCACATCAAATCAACATAGGCGTGAAGCTGGGCCAATATCAGACATTGTCGACGACGGAGATACCTCAATGATGAGAGCGGATACTTTCTCAAGACTTAAAAGCGCTTGTAAGTAGAGCATGAGCAAACCGGGATTTCCCACCAAATTCAATTTTACTGCTTTAGGTGGACGAGTACACTCCAAATTGCTACGTCACGCATACAGAGGCCATCATCCCTTCGCCGGGCGAGTAGAAAAACACGAAGTTCTTATCTCCTAAGGCCAACAAGTTTGGGTGCGCTCTATTCTTGTACTCTGGTATTTAGGCCAATATTGCTTCCTTCCACGACCTTTCGCAAGCAAAAGACCAGACTGTTTGTCCTTCCTAAAATCTGTGTTTCTGTTTTCTTTTTTTCCGCGTATTCTAACATGAAATATCTTACAACCCAGCAGCTGCTATTCTTTACACATTTACTCAAAAGGACGAGGGGAAAACGTCTTCGTAACGTGTGAGAAACGTTTGCTTGAAGTTCAGTGAAAGACGCAAGGCTTCCCTAGTAGTAAAAAAACGTTTAAAATTCAAAATGTTTCATGCCGGTACCGGTTCAGCCATTCCGGTTACCGGTGTGAACCTTTGCTTAGCAGTATGAACAAACTGCTCACCGGTTTGTTCAAACTCCTCACCGGATTCGACAAACTGCTCATTCGACAAACTGCTCACAAGTTGTATCGAACCGCTTTCCTCTCTGAGCGTAGCGGTATGCGGACCTATTCACACCGCACAGAAGAGTGGCGAACCGATATTAAACGGCTCACCTGTTTGGTTAATCTGGTAAGCAGACTTGATCAAACATTTGACCATCTTGGTTATAGCACTGCTCCGCCGCAATAAGAGAATGAGCGGGCCCGCTCTTGTGAACTCTTTGTTGGTACTCGAAGCCGTTCAGATATGTCACCAACCGCTCTGACGACCACCTCTAACCAGACTTTCGGAAAAGGGCTACAAAGTAAGCCCTGTTTCCCCTTGACTCTACTATACTCCGTTTATTCTTAAAATAGACCACAGCGGACGTTACGAGCCATCGTCAGCCCACCCAGCGCTGTAAAGGTATCATACGACTAAACGCCTCGCGCTTTGCTGTGCATTTCCCGAGGGTAATACGCAGACATGTACACGTTACCCAAAAAAAGTAACTAAATACCGTTACTCGTTACTCGCTCAAAAAGTAACTAAATACGTTACTCGTTACCGATTCTCAAAAGGAACGCGTGAGTTACCTCAGAAGTAACGAGTTACTTTTCACGTTACTTTGACGACCAAATACACAACTGTTCTTGTTTCATGGTTTATTGTTTTCTTTTTAGTAGTCATTGCCCTTACGCAGCAGCTGCCTGTGGTAGTTTTCATCAGTTATGTTTCCCCGCTTCCTTGAAAATTCATCTCCGGCGACGCTGAAGCGTCGTTCTACTGACCCTGTGTTTGCAACCTCCGGGTTTACACTCGGTCCGTACCCGGTTCTAGAAAGTTCACCCAACGAACCTGATTGTGCTCGCTGGGTGAAGGACATTCCCAGCTGTAGAGTTCAGTACAGCAACGTATATCGCTGGACACGTCAGTCGAACTGTTCAACTGACGCGTTCAGCGATACACGTTGCTGTACTGTCATACTGTTTATTTGTTTTTCGGGTTGCCCATCTGCCTTTGTCGCAATAGACGCATACTCAGGTTAGAATTAAAACGACGCCATCTAAGCGGTGTTGTACACGTTACTCCTCAAAAGTAACGAGATACCGTTACTCGTTACTTGGCCTTAAGAGTAACTAAATACCGTTACTCGTTCCTTTTCTAAAAATGTAACTAAATACGTTACTCGTTATCGAAAATAGTAACTAGGTACAAGTAACTCGTTACTTGTAACGCGTTACGTACATGTCTGGTAATACGTGACAGTCGAACGGCTTTGGTTCGGCTCCCATAACTTTTAGGGTCCGATGCGGTTTTTGTAAGGTGGAACGGAGTAGACTGCTTTACTTATTGTATGTTACCCGAGCCATAAACACCTCGGGTGTCTCACCATATATTTTCATCCGTGTGCTTACTTTTGAGAGTGGCGGGCAGCGGGTGCAGCAAGCATTTCAACTCGCCGTAGAGCTTCAACGTTATATCCTTAGAGGTGGCGCAGGAGACCACGGGGTGGCGGTTCGGCGGTCGGATTCCTCGCCCGGTTTCTTCTCCCATTCAGACCTCCACAATTCAAACTGAAACAACGCCACTCCTCTCCGCGGCCAACTGGTTTTAAATTTTAACTCGTGCAGTATGTAGCGTACGAATAGATTGGCCGCTTCGTCATTTCAACTTTTTGTTCATTTTTGCTTAAGCAGGTGCGTCAAGTTCAAAGATATGCACCCCTGCAAGGCATTCTTTTATACGAGCTATTCCAATCAATTTTATGTCGAAGAAAACCTCACGGGCTCCTGATTTGCGCGTCCTGTGTTGAACGTATCGCCACAAACGGGTACCTGTATTAAACGGATGCCCGTATCGCATATTACCATGTAACCTCAACGACTTGAGCAGTTTGCAATCCGTTCGAATATAAAATGATTCTTAAATGAGTTCTTCTTTTTAGGATTGTAACAACGTTTGGAACCTTTCTAAATGGGAAAATGTATTTATGAAAGAATGAAAACAAAAGAGCGCTAAAAATGTGCGAGGAAAATAGAAAAAAAAAACATAAATTGAGCGCTGACTTTTGGCCGATTTATGTTACTCTAAAGTAAAAACGCAATGCAGTCAGAGATGCGTTGTTTTTTCTAAGCAGTAAAACTGTTCAGGAGTCGTATGTTCATCCCAGCTTTTTGAAAGTTCAAGATCGTTTTGAATTAGGTTTCGACCACCCGACGGCTGCAGAAGTCAAGGCTACTCCCCTCCTGCGGGTGGTCACCTTTTAAACGTCGTTGTGCTAAAATACGTCCAAATACCGTCGACAGAATAAATGATGTTGCAAACAAATCTTAACAACAAGACTAACAAAATATTTTGAAAGCAGGAAACACGTTTTAAATAAGCTGACCTTGACATTTCGGCACTGGCGCTACTTCCATGGCGACGTCATGGCAAACTAAATTCAATGTGTTTACAAGATTATTTATTTTTACAATGCTCAACCCTTTTACACGAAACAGACAATTTAAATAAACGCTTCAAAACTTTCGAAGATTGTCAGTGTTGACATACTTGGAAAATGCAGCACAAAATTTAATACACAATGTATGCAGCCTCTTTGCCATTAGGAGTTGTTCTTATATCTGACTGAACACTTTCACTGTTACCCTCTCCCAAGGACAGGGTCAGCGAATGTAGTCATTAGAACTTATAAGCCTATCGAGGGGTCCTTCCTTTTTACCCTATGTTGACAACTGTTGCCTCCAGGCAACAAACCACATATTAATTTTTTTTTTGTTCAATCATTTCGGTTTTATTGCTTTCTTTTTACCTACCGTAAAATCCCGAGAGATGCCCCACCACCGAAAGGTAACCCACCCCAATTCTTGGCTTGATTTACTATTTTCTTTTAAACACTGAAAGATAGCCCACTCCTAGTAATCATAGTGTTGGGATCAATGATGACCTTGGCGTAAACGTGTCTAGTTAGATATGGCGGGATATAAGCGAACTGACCGGGAAGCTCAGAAATATTTGCTTCATTGCCCCTTGCCGAGATAACAAGCTTGACAGAGACATTATGTTAATTTTTTTTCAACCTTCTTGGTTGTACACCGAAAGTTGGCCCACTCCTTATTTTCACCCAATTTTCTCTCCATTTTTGGGGGGCTATCTCTCAGGATTTTACGGTAGTAGTAGTCTCGCGGCAGTCTTAAAGGCCTTTCGGCCTTCAAGTGCCATCTACAGTACAGTGTCATCTAGTGAAAAAAACATGCAACTATTTGACGAGGAACAAGAAGTTTGGCGCTCAAATATGCAGCGACCGAGAACGGCATTTTTCCGCTAATATTTTGCGATGGGTGACCGTTTTACTTGGGGCTATCGTATGCTCAAATGTTGTTGACATTTCATAGTGATCCGTAGAGGGTGCGCAAGGGAGCCACCTTCGGACTTTTTACTGGTGTTGCCCACAGGCAACAAAGCTGTAACTTGCAAATTTACCTTACATTTTTTTTAAATTCATCTCTGTACTGTCATTTGACCTTGTTAAACATTAATATCTTAAAAATAAATGATTAAAGCAATTTTGTATATCTCGTCAATAAAAGGGTTAATTAGCTTTAACGCAATAAAAATATTTATGTGCCCCAAAATGTATCCGCAGCATAACTTCCATGTAAAACTATACTCGTAGAAAAAGAGTTTTATAAAGTCCTCCCTAAAGAAGGGAACGGCCTTGTAACCTATGTTTCTTCAGAAAGTCCCTCTGTCGTGTGCATATCATTCTGGCGGCCCCAAGTTGAGCAAATCGAGACTCAATAAGGCTTAACGAGCATGATACCTCTATTGTACGGGGCGAGAGGAGCCCCAAATAAAAGCGTAACATGAGCTTTCCCCGAACTGCATTTATTTCCGAAGCCATCTACCCCCACCCCCACCCCTCCACCCCCACGCCACCCCCCGTTAAAGAAACTTGCGTTTCGAAAGCAGTCACTCAATCTTCTCGTCGTCAACACTGAGATGCTAAACGGAGACAACCGATACCCAGTTACTTCGAGCACTTTACGTCTCTTTTTTGCTATTTTTCAAGTCACATTTTTTTTGTCGGCACTGCACGCCATGGGTTAGTAGTAAACCATTCGCGAAACCAACAGCCGCTCTCAAAAGAGCAAATTCGAAGCAGCCTACTTCGCTAATTCGTGCATGCTACCGCGAAGAGTGAAGGAAGGTTAAATCGCTGGCCACAAGATAGCACCGTCAAGCAGTATAGTTGCAAGTCGCTAAGCTAGGTATCGCTAAATACCGCCCAATTCTTCTGATAAACACAATTTATATTTTCTCATGCCCCCGTTGCATTCGAGCACATTTATTTACTTTATTAGTGCAACAAACATCAGGTGAAAATATTCAAAGAGCATACACATACCACACTGCAATCGCGATGTTACTGCTATGTTGCTGACACGCAGAAATAAAAAGCCGCGTTGACAGAACCGTCAGCACAGAAGGCACGCAAGTACCCGGCAGCAAAACCTGCCTGTCTTGGACGCAGTTTCCGCGGTTTCCATAACGTCGTTAACGTCGACACGTTGTTCCACGATTCGGAGGCGGCCACCTCAGCCCAGTGTATGTTGCGCCTACGGCACTGCTCCAGAACTTCGGTATTTTTAATGGCTGTGTTTGCTCGTTTCATAAAATGTGTGCTAAAAATGTCAATGGAACCGAGACATTCTGCTCGTCTAAGCAGGGAATCAGAATTGCAGTCGGCCTTCGCTGCCGCTGAAGCTCAATCAACCCAACAGCATTTATTAAACAACGCGCGTGACGTGCTTGAAAAACAAAACCGAAAGATGGGGTGGGACAGCGGAACCTTTCCCCCGACTGCGTGGAGGACAACAACTTGCCGTTCCTCCTTCTTCTCTTCTCCCCTAGGGGGCGTGTCACTAGAAGGGAGGAAACAGCGCCGTCGCTACCTTTTTTTCTTCCTTTTTTCTTAGAATGTAGTACTGTTTGGATTGAAAGTGCCTGCATTTCGACTTTAGTTGGTGACAGGTTAAGACTAAAGTAGGTGGAGTTTCTTCTAAATTCCTAATCTGTAACCGACTATAGACAGTTTTTTTTTTATCATAAACCTTCTCTGAATCCATGCCCTTGGTCAAAAAGCTTTACAAAATAAATTCACTTTTTTTCATAGATCTATTGAACAAAAGGTACACTTGAAGTATATTTATTCTACTTACGCGTACATTTAACCTAGTTTCAGTGTGCACCATCTTTTAGAAGTGCGGTTAACGTTCCAACGTGCATTGCAACTAAAGTGCGCATACTATAAGCATATGTTTGATGTTATATTAGGAAACAAAATAGGTAGTCTATGTATATTTTGCAAGGTGTTTCATAAAAATGCACACTTCGTGTTATCTTAAAGTACGGTGATTTCAGATAAGATCGACCAAAGGGTGGCAGGTCGACATTTTGAAATCAACTGATGTTTTTATATGCCATTGTCTAGTGTCTGGTATAAACGAATCAACACTTAGTTTTGCCCAGAAAAAATATTTGGGGACAGGAAAAATCGTAAGGCATAAAGAGGTGGACATTTGCATTAACGCGCACTGATGGTGGGTGCACGTTTCAGAGGGAATAACTAAAACTATAACGTTACGAAAATGCTAATACTTTTTAGATGACAACTATGGGTACAGCTTGCTTGTAATGTAACATATTAATACTTATATAAATTTTATTTATTTTCTGAAAAGTGCCAAACATCCCTGCTCGAACGACAAATGGAACATTTGGAGGCCTGTATCTGATGAAATAATTTAATCATTATCATATACTTTTCAGTTAGTATTCTACTTATACATGGCTAATATTTAAAAAATAAGGTATCTTATTGAGACGATAGTCGGGATATATTTATGCAAACATGGGAAAAAGTCAAACAACGAAACATTCCGATGCAAATAAAAAAAAATACCACCTTCAATTTTTTTAAATTTGGGTACCCTGTCATACTCTATTTCGGCATTCATTTCTATTAAATACATGTTGCATTATTTGACTGGGAAAGAAGACACAACTCCCAAAAGTTGGGTCCTTCTTCAAAGCCTACACTTAACAGCGCCCTATATGAGAAGTGACTCTGAGTTTCAGTTTCAGGAAACTAACACACATCTTGCATATATTTTATTCAGATGAGGTCACTGACAACTAGAGCAATCGGTCACACACTAACATTGAGGGGGAACTATATACAGTATTTTACGTACAGCGTACAAAAAGGTATCATATAAGAGACTAGTGATTCCAGAAAACATGATGCAGTGTGAAGTGTCACTTTCCGGTATAATTTATATGTAAAATAGAAGAAACAACATTATTTCCACACACAAAAATAAAGATTGAATACAAAAATTGTTTAGGTTAGTTATGTATTTCCGGGGACAAATCATTTCAGGCGAGCGGTGCCACCACGCTGGACTGTAAGAGCTTCGATACTTTCGGTGAACGAATGGATCGTGGCAAGCCGAGATGTTTTATCCTGCTCGAGGATAACGTCTCGTGATTCTCATATGATGATCAGGTAAAGATTATAGACTATCACCAAGAAAAACAGTATACTGTTTTTTATACTTATACTGCAACTATAATAAGCGATATTTTTATAGAAGTAAACGTGCGACGTTGGCGAGCCGACATTTTTGACAGAACGTTAAAAATTTGGCGTTCTTTGTTGCCTCAATTTACTTATTCAGCTCGAATCTCTCTCGCAGAGGACGCGACCGCGTGAAAGAATATATTTCTAGACTCCATTATCACCTCTATTGAAGACTCACGGAAGGTAACGCGCGAAGACGTGGCTGCAAGAACATCGAGCATTGCGAGAGCTGGCCCTCCGTTGCAGCAGTCAAATTACGAGCTCACGCTGGATGTTTTTTTGGCTACGGGCGGAAGCCGAGCTTCTTCCCGGCGCCCTTTCCAGCGTTCCAGCGTGCTGAAATGTGCGCGCTTCGCCTGCTTTCCGATGCTGGAAACGCGGCGTGCAGTGGCAATTCGAAGAGAGGAGGAAAGCGCGCGTACAGCGGTTGGTGCACCCTCTCCCCTAGCATTGACTGCATTGCCACAAAAAGCTAGCCGCAAGATTTTTAATATTTTTATTTTTATCTTTATGAACTGCATGAGGAGAGTGTAAGGGGGGGGGGGGGGCGGTGTCCCGGCTTCCTGCGCCTTGACCTCGCCGTCACCCCCTCCCTACTCTCTAGTCAGCTCTGTCACGTGACCAGAGATTGGGAGGGCACGCTACACGCTGATAAGCATATTAGCGGCGAGATGTTTTGGTGGCGCCCACCTATGGTTCCCCCTTGTGACGTCATTTCCTTGCGAACAACAAGTTCGATGGTGTTTGTAAATAGCAGGGTGGAAGTCTGAAATCCTTGCGCTCTCAAAGGAACACTGCCAACACCGTCAAAATTAAAGTTCTTTCATTCCTCTTATTTCCGTCGATGATAAATCCTTTTCTGACGTCATAGTCAGCGTTCGGCCAATCGTGGAAGGTTGACCACAGCAACGCTTTCGGTCGCGCACGTCGCCAATATATCCAGATCCGACAGCGCGCCCGTTGGCAGACGCTTTTCCTTTGTCTGCTTGTCGTCCGTTGCAACTTCATTTGTCCTACCTGCTTCGATCTGCCGCGTTTCCCTGCGGTCTTATTAGGATGTCTCTCGTGGGGTATTCACTGGACGCCATATTTGAGGTCACTGTTTAGAGCGCATGCTCGGAACGAGCTCACACTAATAGGCTGCTAAGACTGGCAATCTTGATGGTGTGGAATGCACGTGGCGAAAGAACTGTGGAAGCTCGTCGTCAGCACGCGCTCAGCAGTAGCGCACACAGTTATGGCCGCCAGTGAATACTCCCTATGGGATGTGCACCAAAGCTATCGGTGTTCGAAAAGTCCTACGGTATATCGGCAACAAGCGATTCTTCAAAGAAGTCAGGAATTTTTGCGGTTTGGTTGGGTTCGCCAAATGACAGCTTGTGCGCCGCATCGTGTTGAAACTTCAAAGAGCCTTCCTTCTCGTTTTAGTGTCTTTGTGGTTGTCCTGCTTTGACCGTGTCGACATTTATCTTGGATTACATCTTTCAAGTTGTTGGCAACGATTGACCGTTCTTCTACGGGTACAGGTCGAGATTATCTAGAATTATGCAGCGTCTGTTCTCGCGGCAGCCGGGACAACAATTTACCCGAAAGTCTGCCATTATTGTCTAGAATTACTTCGGTTCTTGTATGCTTTGCAATCTTCTCAGTTGTATTAAAGCTTAGAATGCCCCTTCACATTTCACAGATCGCTTCCACGTTTGTACTTGTCTACATAACAGGCTGTAATAAACTTTTATGAGAATTGAAAACACTTTGTTGTGTCTGTTTTTCTGCCCATTTGCAAGCACCTGCGCGAGCACATTTTTCTACGTGTTTTCTCCCTGTTATAAATAGGTTTATGAGTTTCGGGATGTCTTAAATAAATTAAAATAACCAACCTTCCGGAGGATGCCCATTTAGGGCTAGCAAATAATTGACCTATCCGAATGGCGCGTTCAAATGTGTGGTCACGTGGCTGGTCGAACGGGCACCCGTAACGAACGAGCACCCGTATTAAACGGGCACCCGCATCAAACAGGCACCCGCATCAAACAGGTCTCGTTTCAAACGGGTACCCGCATCCCATAATCTCGTTTGATCCAAACAGATCGACAAGTTTGCCGCCCGTTTAATACAAACGGGTCGACCAGTTTGCCACGCATTTGAATTTGAAATGTTTTTTTTTTTTTTTCAGTAGGGTGGTGCTGTACGAGTCCGCCAACTTCGTCGCATGCATTTTTCCCATGTCGAGATACAGAAAATAACCATTGGGCTTGTGGGCAATCGTTCTGCGCAAACTGGTGAAGCTGGTAGGGATTCTTAAAATGACTGCGAGTCACTTACGCACGTCACGTGGGAGTATACTGCAACCTTGTCTTCAACCTACTCTTTCGCTTTTTTAGAGCCAAGCAAGTGAGAGCGACGTCGTCACACAGGTCCTCGCTGATTATAGCAACGCTGTTTGTAGATTTTCTTGTCATCACTGCACATGTAAATATCGTAACTTTTTTTTCTTCAGTGGAATGCTTTAACTTTGTCAGCAAGCACGATGGTCCAGTTTCCAGCAAAGTCAAAATAAAAGACAATGTTCCCGCGTTGCACGCAGCGGCTTTTCATCATAGATCGCTTTATCTTGCGTTTGTCAGATATGGTTGTGAAATATCCAACTTTCAACCGTTACTTCACCGACTTCAGACTCCCATATTGTAAGCACAATCTCCTCATCCTCCGGGATATGAAGTTCCTCGAGTGTCAGATACTGGCCTTTTGGGCTGTGATTACAGTATATCCTTAAAGACACAGACTTGTTAGTGGGTCGCACAGAAATGCTGAGTTCATTTCATCAGTGTTGAGTGTTGAGCCTGTAACGTTCTCTATAGCGGCAATGCAAGGGTGAGAATTGGCGCAGCGCACACAAACGCACACTTTCTGGTGTGGAATACGTTTAAACCCATTTAGGGAGCAAGGAATAAAATTTCGTTAGCCCAACGCCGGAACCAGGATGCACCTCTTTGTATACTCAAAAGGCCTCTCGGATTGAGCGTGTCATGAAGCGCTTTGGCACGAACGTTTTCTCTCCGTTGAGCATTACAGAGATGACGTCCTTCTGGTTGGGATCTTGGCGTGAACATTGTGGCTCGTCTTTCGTGAAGTACTCTAAGGACGCAGACTGGTTCTCGGGGCTTACCTTGCACCTCGTGTAAGGATCCGACTCATACCACATGCCATGCTTTACCTTATCTATAACGTAAACACTGTCGCCATGTTAACCTTTCCTACGTTAACATAGCGACAGTGTTTACGCTCTATTGTATTTAGGCGGTGCTCGAGTATTTAGAGGTTCTGCTCTCTGTCGCTGTGCCTCTTTGTACCTGATATTATCTCCCTCGAAGTCAGCGAGTGGGATGGCGACAGGCACGACTGGTTAGTGAACGGGCCTCGGCAGCCATATTTTGCCGGTTGAAGCGAATTCCCTCATCCTTGACAGCGAGGAAGGAAATGACAAAAAATATTGTATCGGCCGCTTTGCCAGAACTAGCGACGAGTGTGGCCTGCTACTTTTGTCAACTATTGCGCCATAATCGTGATATTCGCGAGGAAATGATTGTTGCTAGCCACAGAACACTATCACGCGGAAAGGGAATGCTTGAATATGTTTTTATTCTTGACATAAGTCAGAGATATATATAACAGAAAGAGAGGGGTGAGAGAGGAGCATATAGTGCCGTAGGAAAATAAAGTAAGCAAAGCTCCCAGTGGCCGATTGCTGCAGGATCTTTTCTAGGATCAATAGTCCTAATATGATAGCTCTTTGTACACAGTAGTTTCTCCTCATATTTTAGTGTGTGAACGACTTCTATAGCTATAAATGGCCTCATCTGAATAAAAATATATAAAATATGTTTGTTAGTTTAATGAAACTGGAGCTCAGAGTCAGTTCTGGTATAGGGCACTGCTAAGTGTAGGCTTTAAAAAATGACCCTAATTTGGGGAGTTGTTTCTTTTTTCTCAATAAAATAATGCAACATGTTTTTAAGAGAAATGAATGCCGAAATAGAGTATAACAGGGTACCTAAATTTAAAAAAATATCGACGCTGGTGTTTTTTTTTATTCGCATCAGAATTTTTCGATGTTTGATTTTTTTCCCATGTTTGCCTAAATATATCCGTACTATCGTATCACTCATATGCCTGAGTGATTTTTTAGTAATAGCCGCATATAAGTCTAAGTCTATCTGCAAATTATATAATAATGATAAAATTATTTCATGAGAATGAGGCCTCCAAATTTTGCAATTTTTCGTTCGAGCAGGCATGTTTGGCAATTTTTAGAAAAAATAAATAAAATTTAAATAAATATTAGTTTTTTATATTACAAGCAATCCGTATTCATAGTTTTTGTCTAAAAGGTATTAGTATCCTCATAATGTTATAGTTTTAGTTATTCACTCTCAAACGTGCCCCCTCCATCAGTGCGCGTTAATGCAAATGTCCACCTCTTTATGCCTTACGATTTTTCCTGTCCCCAAATATTTTTTCTTGTAAAACTACGCGTGGATTCGTTTATATCGGACACTAGGCAATAGCATATAAAAACATCAGTTGATTTTAAAATGTTGACCAGCCACCCTTTGGTCGATCTTCTCTGAAATCACCCAGTATTGCTTTTTACCAAGGGTATCCACCTTTCAATATTTTGTTCAAATAAACTCAAGCTGCTTTCACATTAATGACTGGAGGCGATTGAAACGTTTCAGGAAGACTTCAAATAGAGTGTGAGAAAGACTAAAAAATTGGAGGTTGTTCACAAATAAAAAAATTACCTGAAAGAGTGAGGTCCAACGACGCCGACAAAACAACCACCAACACATAGAGCCACAACATGTTGCTCGGAAACTCTTTCCGAACTTCTTGCACTCAGTAATATACCCCACACCAAAGGTCGGACCTTTCCGTGAACTTTCTCAACAGTCGCGTTCGTCATGCGAACGTTCGTCATGCAAAAAAAAAAATGACGTCTGCCCAAAAGGTAATTACGTCTTTCTTTCTTTGTTTTTCTTTCTCACTTTTTTTTTCTTGATTTATTTATTTCTTTTGTGGTCATCGAACTTTGTCCACGAGACAGGAAAATACGAATTCTTGCAAAAGCTAGCTTATGCAAGTACTTATATTTCGACGACCATAATAAATCCTAAGATTTTACTCAAGCAAAGAACAGGGAGTTAAACGTCAGCAAAAGTCAACGTAAGCTGAGAACTTTCGTTGAACTTTCGTTAAACTAAAGGTGATCGGAAGTCCAACAGCTGTTTAAACAAATATATTTTATTCCTTTAGTAATAAGTGTGATGACGTGCACGCTCACAAAGATCACAAAGATTGAACTTTGTGATCTCGTGGAGCCGTGCGCGGTGCCACGCGACTTTAGAGATTTTCATCCGCCACTGTCAGCAATGCTACCGGGGTCACCCACAGGCGGTCTGTGTAGATACAGCGGTAATGTCCAAGATATGAAAAGATGACGAAAGATGGCAAACAAAAAAAAACGGACAAAAAAAAACCGCAAGGCCAACAGACACGCACACATACACACACAAAAAGGAGTCAGGAAGTGCCCTAGAAATTGTTCGGAAGAGAGAGAGAGAGAGTGGGGTGATCGTAGTGAAGAACGGGAATATCTGTTCCCGCGAAGTTTTCACTATAACTCTGCGGAATGTCTCTAGTCCAGGGCTGGTGTGATCGCAACCCCCTTGCACCTTTATGCCCATTGCCCCCTCCTTCGACGACACTTGGGGGCGGGAAGGAGGGGGGGGGACGAGGGGATGATTCAGCAAAACGTAAGGGCGCAAGTGAGCTGGTGTATATTAAACATTTTAGTGAAAAACCCGAGACTCAGGTAATGACAGGTGACGACAAGGAAGAGGAGAGACGTTCTCCTTCTCTTCCTTGTCGTCATCTGTCATTACCTCAGTCTCGGGTTTTTCACTAAAATGTTATTAACGATGAGGGGGGATCGGTGGCGGAGTGGGCTAGCGCACACCAGCTCGGAGCACGTGGAGCGAAAGCTCGCGCTGCAGAACCCAGGGATCCTCGGCTCAATCCCCACCCCTGCTCGTTTCGATCTGGATGAGCATCGTACCGGCGTGCGGTCGTGTATCACTACTGCGTGGTGCACGTTAAAGACCCCAGGCGAGCGGTTGTACCGCACTGGCTAAATTGCTTATCTACAGTGGGTAACAATGTCGCCATGTTCTGGCAGACTAAACTCCTGCTGTATAAACAACTAACGACTAATTTGTTTTTGTTTGTTAACGATGAATCACTTTCTTTTTCGTCTTCCTGTTTCGACGCCCCAGCTTAGACACTTTCGAGTGATGATGAGGAGCAGAACAGCATACGATTTTCGAGATAATGGTTCTAGAGGTTCTAGAATTCAACCGGTTCCCATTCCATGAACTCACGAACGGTTATGACAGACTTTCAAGCGAGAGGCTCGTGCCAGGGCTTGTAGTGTGCAAGCGCAGTGACCTCCCCTCATTGATCCTACCTTTGACGTCAGGGTCAGATTAACAGTTGTGAACGACGAATTCGATGGTGCTTGTTCGAATCGAGGTGACAAGTTTCATGGTGTACTTCATCGTGCAAATAAGAACGATATCAGACTATCAACTTCGACGCTGTTGATTTTAGAATGCAGTTACCAAAGCCACCACCGTGCTTCGTAAAGACCACCAAACATTTCGGTCACCGCTGATAATCTTTGTGCTGATATCACACGTATGGACCACGGTCGTCTCTGTACGCCATCTCGTGTTGCTCTTGCTTGGCGCCTAGGGAGTGATGGGGATTATTTGTCCCTTCAGTAGGAAACGTCACGAAGAAAACCAGATCTACGGGTTTGTGACAAAATTAAAGTTCATGGTAATCAAAGTCAAAGTTAAAGTCAAAAGTCTTTTCTCTCTTCGTTTGGAGAGGGAGGCAGAGAAAAAAGCAACTCAGTGTTGCTTGACGAGCCTCTGCCCCCTCCCCCCTCCACCCCCTACAGCAGCACAGAAAAAAATATATACACGTACACACTTTCGAACAAATTCACAATCTCTACACCAAAAAAAAAAAGTGAACTAAATTGTACAATCGATTCATACTTTAACTATTCAGGAACGTATTTAAGAAAACCATTACCAAAAACAGAAAGTACATCCTTTCGAGTTCCACTCAAAAAATTTATATTCAATTCAATGCAACCATTTTAAAGGCGCAGCAGTGTATATGTCAGCATTTGATTGCCGTAATTGGTCCTGGAGTGCGGTACTGCCCACGCATCTTCAGAACGAGTGTTGTAGAGTGTTATCTTGATCTCTCGGCTCCTCCCTCACTATGTCATAACACAAAGAATCTTTGTGTTTGACGAGTTTAGCGACACAAGGATACAAAGAACACGCGTAAGATTCACAAGGAAGCACGGCGAAGGTTTAGGAAAAACTGCTAGTGTCCGGCAGCCAGGGCTGTTGATACCCCATTCCCTCTTTGTAATGTGGGACCCTCCATTTGTTTGCAGAGCAAAAGAGACTGCGCCTGACCTGGCATAATCATCGCAATTCTAGAGGACTAACATGAACCTTTTACGGTTTAACTCCAAGATATTCGTTAGCGCCAAAGTACTCTTGTTTGGCGTTGCTCGGACTTTTTTCTGGCTCTCAACATAATTGCCGAAGGCCAGGTTTCAGTTAAAGACACAACGTACGAACCTAAGAACAAGCAGTGAAGCCAAGATCTGTCACTTGTTTGGCGATTTGGACCCAAAGTTCCCAGATGTAAACCGAAAAACCAGGAGTGAAGTATGAATATTTTATTTGTTCCAGGCAAAAAGAATCCAAATGGCAACCAAACTACCAGCAGTGAAGCTTAACGTTTAGCATTTGCTTGGCAAATTAGGGCCAACATAAACAGACACTGACAAAAGTAGGCCAAGTTGGGCTCAACCTTAGCTTATTTGAGCATTTAAAAGCTCTAAATTCCCAGACAAAAAAGAATTGGCACAGAGATCTCTGCTTCTAGGGTTGGCTAAAGTTATTATTCGAAACTGCGATTTTCTAAGCGTTCGGTAGGGTACCAGAAAGCTCGGGCAATATAGTTTTACTTGGAGTCGCGCATTCTTTTAACCTTAATGAGGAAGCGTTTTTATAATTTCAGGTAAAGTTTCGCATAAACGTTTTTCAGCAAACAACTTTAAGGCGCAGCTTTTTGGCTTCTCAAGGTAGCACGACCCGAGCTGGGACTATGCTGTCGAGCGTCAGGTCAACAGGACTAGCGTTCAAGACAAAGCCTCACAGTCGAAAACGAAAGGATGAATCATTTTTCATCCTAACGTCCTCGAAGAAATTGTCCGAATATTAGGGTAGTCCGCTACAACTCAAAAAGGTAGGGCGAGGGTAAGACGGGCAGGGAGGGAAAGCAGACGAAAAGCTGGAGAAGAGAAGGGGAAACCTCCTTCTATCTTTAGCGTTCCGTCTGCTTCATACTACCCGGACCGTCTTACCCTCGCCCTGCCATCTTTAGTTGCAACGAACTATAGTCGGTGCTGGACTCTAAGAAAAAGGAGCAAAAATGTAGTGACGGCGCGTTTCCTCCCTACTACTGGCGCGCCCGCAAACGGACAAGAGCAGAAGAGAAGAACACGATGTTTTTGTTATTCTCCAGGCAGACGGCAGAAATATTTCGCCCTCCCGTCAAACCTTCTTTCGCTTTCGTTATTCGAGCGCGTCGAACTCATTGTTTCATAAATGTTGCTGAGTTGATTTAGCTTCAGCGGCAGCGAAGACCGCCTGTGATTCCGTCGCCCAATCCAAACGTGCAGAATATTTCAGTAGCACTTCCGTTTTGAGAACAAATTTTATCAAACATGCGAACGACGCCATTAGAAACAGCGAAAATCTGGAGCAGTGCTAGCAGCGCTACATACACTGGGCTGAGATGGCCGCCTTCGGATCGAGGAACGACGTGTCGACGTTGTCGACGTTATGGGAACGGCGGAAAGTGCGTCCAAGAAAGGCAGGTTTTGCTGCCAGGTGCCTGAGTGCCTTTTCCGCGGAGTTCGGTTCCCTTCTTTGATGCCGAGTGCCAAACGCGAATCAACGTGGTTTCGTATTTCTGCGTGTGAGCAACATGGAAGCAATATCGCGATGGCAGTGTTGTGCGTTGTGAACAGAAGACTGAAATTATGGCCGTTCTGACCCTGCATTCGCATGTCAGTTGAGTGACAAAGAGATGAGATGACATAAACTGTCGAACATTGACGCCTCTGGTCGGGCTGAGATCGGAGAGGGCGAAATTCTGCAGGTTGATATTCCGCTTTACATTAAAACGTTTAAGACCGCTGGGTGACATCAATCGAACTGCGGATAGTCACGTTGGAACGCAGATCTGAACCGTAGCTCATATCGTACGGTGGCCAATGTGACTGTCGTCTCTTATGTCCTGTTGTCTCCATCCCGAGAGCAATTGCTCTCTGGGGAAAGGACTGAACGGTATGAAGACATGGCAGAAAGTACGTATATTTACAGTTTGCAATTTTAGCATTAAGAGAGGGTGCTAGGCAAACACGAAAAAAAGAAGCTGTCTTTTATTTTGCTCTTTAAATATGCTACTGTTCCTTGAGAAACTGCACTCCAGTGGCGCGTTGGGATGAGCGCTAAAAATGTCCGAGCTCACCACACTTAACGCTTGTCGCAAGTTGCGTCTTTGATGCATTCAAGTTTATCTAAAGGGAATTTTTCTGTCTGTGAAGCATCGCTTCAAGCTGGGTGAATGCAAAGATTAATGCAAGACGACAAATACAGCCGCACGCGAACACCACAAAAAAAAGACAAATACTACAATAAAAAAAAAATGGCTACGACGTGCCATGCGGGGAAGCAAACTCATAGCAAGGAACCGCACTGGACCGGCTTGTTTCATTGGCTTTCAAATAATTACGGCATGAGCGTTTGCCCTTTGCCAAGAGTATCATCCACTGAGCCGTTCAAAATATTCTCAAAGGAAATACACTGCGGAAAAAAAATAAACAAGCTGGGGATATTATTTTTGATTAGATGGTCACCAACGCTATTCCATTAGCTCAATTGCGGAACTGCTCATAGACGCTGCTTGCACGAGCAGCACCCCCGTCACTCACTCACGGCTCGCCTCCGGTGGTTCAGCGTGCAGGACGGCTAGTATGCTAGCTGCAGTATATTTTATGGAATACGCGCGTTTTGATGCACAGCGTCTAGATGACGTTCTACCGTGCGAAATGGAACACACAGATATGAAACAAAAATCTAGATGGCGCTTAAAACGACGGGAGGCGGATTGAAATGAGTGAGGAGAATACCCACTCCCGCTGGACTTCCACAACTGAGATAACCTAGTAACGTTGGAGGTCACCGAGAAAATTCGTACCTTCAAAACGACGAGTATAAAAGTCGGAAACGAACAGCTCGGAAGTAGTAATCCGGTTTTTGGTGTGTTGTGTAAGGTTTGTATATGCCGTGTATCTGTGTGCGCTCAATGTATAAGTTCGGCTGATGTGTGTAGCAAGCGTAATGTATATACGTGTGTGTATAATAAAGGGGCCCAAGGCGCAATAGTTGCGTGACAAAAAAATATTATTTCTATAGACCGTTTCATTAGGGTCATAGCAGAGAGGGTAATAGAAAGAAAAAAATGCCCTCCCCTCTCACCCGCATGTCGTCTGCTCCGCCGAGTGGGCAGAACCCAGCCTCCGGCTGGCGTACAAACTCTGTTTAAAATCGCGACATTTTGGAAATTTCAAGAGCAGATGCGTAGAATTTGGTATGCCAGTTATCGTGTAATACTATGCTATATAAAAAGACTAACAGGGTCCAATTGCGCTGTTACCTGCGTGCAAATAAAAAAAAATAGGGAAAACTGTGCCAGATTGGCCGGTCTCTCCGGCGAAAAAAAAAATTCGGTTGCTGTACCTTTTTTACTATACAGAGTTCGTACGGGTGTCGGCCTTTAGCGACCACGAGTGGAAGTCTGAAATAATAAATAAAAACGTGCTCTCCTGCCGCAATACACGCAGTAGTTGAGGGTAGTAGTGCCGGCTGACTCAACTGCTATGAAAGTAAGAGAAAAAAGGTATGCTAGTTGATCATTTGCCGAAATAGAACAACAGAGAGCTATAGGCTGATTTTAGAGTAGCCACAACTATTCCAAGAACGCGAACCACTTCACAATGGCAGCCACGAGCGAGAGTTCGATGTTCCGTCCAGCCCGCCGCTACAGCCCAAAGATGGAGAATGGCAACCTCCCGGTTTGTCGTCTGCTAGCGGAGTGGGGCGCGTGCCCTCTCTCTCGATTTACCCCGCCGAACCCGCTGAATTTCCCGGATGTATGGAAAGGGCGCTGCTGTCGAACAAAATGGTGCCGCCCAGAGAGCGCTAAATGGAATGGTCTATAGTCGGTTACAAGTCAAAAAGGTAGGAGAAGCTCCTCCCACAAGCGTGATGCGCCCGTTTCAAATCTCTCCGCAGTCGAAAGAAGAGTTCACTGGAAACGCTCCTTGTTCCGCTCCAATGGATTCTAACTTCTCTCCGATCCCACTTTTTAAGAAAGCGACCTTTGTATTCATTGGAGTGGGAGCCAAGCCCCGGAAAGCAGCCTTTGTATCCATCGGCGGGGGAAGCTAATCCCCGAAAGTCGTATTTGTTTCCATCGAAGGGAGAAAACTCTAATCTCCCTCTCGTGGCCTCCACAATGATAAGTCATAGTCGAAAGATAAAGCAAATATGTACAGAAAGGCAAGACCCTCCTAGCGCGTTGGCTCCGACGTCACGGAAGCGATGGGACGCTAGTGGATGCGGAGGTGGCGGAGGGATATATGATTCCCTTTGAGGGGCATTTGCCACTACCTTCTTAACCTGTAACCGACTATAGCACATGAATTCGGCGGTACGTAGCGCAACCTAGCCAGACTTGGGAAGTAATCCGTTGCATGTAACGGATTACTTGTCATCCATTACTTTTTCAAGTAGTTTTTTAAGTTCCACGTTACTTTCTTTCGGAAGCGATTTGTAATGCAATTCCGTTAGAAAATATTCGTAACGGATCACTTTAATTACATGTTAATGTTTTTTTTTTTTTTAATAAACATAATAAAGAAACACGAAATATGAGCAGGCAATTCGGAGGCATAGAGAGAGCAAGTTCAACAAATTTAAATAGAAACCATCGTGAAAAGAACAATAACAAAAAAAAACGATTTTTCGTCTGACCGGTTACCAGAACCACTCGGAAAACGTGAAAATACAATGTGAAAAACAAATACCAAATACAAAGTTGAAGTTATAGGTCTCGCGAAAAAAAGCGCGAAGTCATCGTCGTGATTGGCCAATCGGTGCACTCCGTCAACTTCGGCCCCAACTTTGTGTATGACGAGTTTAGAGGCTCAAGAAGACAATGCCGAGTAGACTTAGCTTCTTTCCATCGCCTTTTATCGAATTTTTCTTCTGAGAAACCTCTTCGTGTTTAATTGTTTTTGACTTTTACACCACTTGAAGGGCCCGTTTCCAATGGGAGCTTTCGTATATCGGTTCCTTACCTCCGCATTTCTTAGCGGAGGCAGATGCTGCTACTGAGCATGTGCACCGCTAGCTTTGTCTGCACAATTCCTGAGACCATTTCCAGCTGCTGTAAGCCAGCGGGATGGCGGTTGTGGTCGCAGCTTTCGCTGCCTTGTCAGTTTACAGTTAAACCTTGCACCTACAATCTTTCTCTCAAGTAAAATGTGTTATTTTTACAAGGACTACCATAATGTGGGTGTATGAGAAAGGAAAAGTAGTGTTGCGGAACATTTTTGAAAACATCAAAACTGTTCCTAATGTTTTTCTTGATAAGCGTAGTGGAAAAGTAACGTGAAAGTAATCTGTAACATAACGAGTAAAGTAATCCGTTACTTTTCAGCGAAAGTAATTTGTAACTTTAATCCATTACATTTGGGGCTCGTAATTTGTTATTGTAAACCATTACATTTTTGAAGTAACGGGCAAAAGTTTGTACCTAGCCTAGCTACTTGAAATCACTCTGCTTGACCCTGCCATCTGGGAGCAAGCGATATAATCTTCTTGCACGCTTCGCGATAATAGGCAGCCGGCAATAACCAGGAGCCGTCACGAGAGTGCTACAATCAGCGACACAAGCGGCAGCGTGTCTGTTAAAGGCATAGAGATCATACATACTAACTCTAGAGGAAAAGGTCCGCCATTTTCTCATGCATTCTGGCTGCCGCAAGCGGCGGAGCATGCAGGCAGACCTTCTGGGCCCCACATATTGTTACCAACTGCCTTCGATTTCACGATTATAATTTTATCATCAAAGCAGTTTCATGAACTCCAACAAACGGCGAACTTAGCAATGGAAATATATTTGCGTTCCTTTTGAAGCTTTCTTTTGCCATAGCGCGCAGATGCATGGCCTCGCGTCAACGCTAAACTAAACCAGATAACCGGCTTTGCGGGTGGGGCGCGAGTGGGCGTGGCCGAGGGATGCAAAACCGCGCAATCACCACATTTCCGAGATTTCGACAGAAGGGAAGTTAATGCAGCGTAATGAGTATATTGCTTTTTATAGGCGTTAGAATAGCTCGGAATTTAGTTTACAACGTTAAATTATAACTCTTTATATTGGTGACAGTTTTCAGTCTTCGCGATTACCATTAAGACTGTCGTCCTTCAGCTGGCAACATTGGTTTCTTTCTCTCGTGTTCTGTCGCTCTCTTTCGCCATCTTTCACTCGGGACCCAGGATGTCGGCGCACGGGATTTGCCACTCCTCCTCACCCACCTTTACCCCCTGGACACATGCAAAGGAAAAATCTTTTTTCTTTAAAACAGGTTAGATGGAAAGACAATATTATAAGACGAACTTACAACGAAGAAAAAAATATTTAGAGCTATATTTACGGTGAAAAACGAATTTGTAGTTGGCGCCCTTGGAAGCCGCTGCTGTTCACGTGGTAGGCCTGTGCGCCGCCGCGCTGCGTCGCCGCCGCCGCAAAGTCACGCGGCCGCAGCACGCTGAGCGTTGTGCGACGTTGCTTCAACGCGTTTCTCCACGCCGCCGTCACCGCCGCCGCGCCACTTCGTCTGCTTCGGGGCGCCGCCGCCGTCATCTGACCGGCGCACAGGTCTATCACGTCTGCTAGCACTTTTTCATGAGTCTCCTTTGGGCTCTAAAAGTTACTTATAATTCATAGTTTTTTGTTATTCTTCAAACAAAGATGAATAAATTACTTTTAGAGGCCGTAGGAAGCTTCCAAAAGCGCGCGAGCACCACATGACAAATAGGGACCAGTCACGTGACAAATAGAGACCACTTTTCCGCGGCACCTGCGGGCGCCAACAACAAATTCGTATCGCGCCGTAAATATAGCTCTAAACGTTTTTCTTTTCGTTGTAAATGCGTTTTATGACTTCCTTTTCCCAGCAAGGATGTTAAAAAATATATTTTTTCCCCTATGCATGTGTCCTCTAATGAGGCGGCCAGTCTGCCCGTCGGGCCGTGCGAGCGGCAGCGACCCTTATTTCAGCAGTCCCCTGTTTGCACGAGCGCACCATGTATCTCGTTCCTTTATGTGGTTTTAAAGGGCAACAGCAAAAAATAAATAGTGTATTATTAACTAGCCTAAATGGGATAAGCATGTCACAAAACGGTTTTTCTGTCAAAAACAAATCTTTTTACAGCAATATTTATTGCGCGAGACTGATGTTGGTTTGCGGCTATATCGTCCGTTTTAAGTCGCGCGCCACGAAGTTGGCATTATACGTCACGTAGTGGCTGTTACATGTCACGGAGTGACGTATAGTAGCCACTCCGCGCGCGTCGATAAAGCGGGAGTTTTAAATGTGGAGAAGTTGTGACCCCGACTAAATTACGTCCTGTGGCGGAAATATTGCTAGAAAAAAATGTGTTTTTTGCGGGAGATTTGTTTTGCGACATGGTTGTCCCAATTAGGCTGTTTAAAAAAACACTTTTTTTTTCTTTGCAGTACACTCATTGAAGGATAGCATCTTTACGAGAACAACCACGTCTATCAGGTTCGGGAATTCGACAGAAGATATATTAGAGCTAAGTGTTTTTTTTGAGCAAAGCAAGCACATCTACGATGTAGAACTCCTCGTAAGTTAACTTTTCAGTGTATTTATGTGTGTTTAGTTGAGTGTTTTATATCGGTAGCTCCTTTCAATCGACCTTCTACACAGGTTGATTGAACGAGAAACAAAAAATAAAATACAGAGAAATTAATAAAAAAATATATATATATATATACACAGTTACATTCGTGTTTCTTCAGTTTTGTGAATGTTTTCTTTTTTGTGGTCCTTATAAATATATGTTTCAGGAAATGGTTCACCGTTTGTCACATACACACAACCCTTGCGAAACAAATATTATTACTAGCGAGCAGGGAAATCTACGCGTGCAACTTATTTCAGGCAAATTTTTATTTTATTTTTATTTGTAACTTCAGTTTCTCTTGCTGTCATTAATAAAGACATTCAAGACTGCTTATGTGTAGGAATGCGAAAGCATTATAGTCTAGCGGGTAAAATGTGTTCGAGGCAGCGCGCCACCTCTGCCTTTCGCACACGGCGCTCCGGTGGTGATATGGAATAGTATGAAATTAATACATTCTTCCCAGCGACTACCTACAGGAGTACATTGGTTTTAAGGTATCGACATTTATTGAAGCAACACTTGTGTGCAACTTCTGTCGTAGCACAAAATAGTATTACCAGTAGTAATGGCACCAACGCAAAATACAAACGAAGAAAATGTTAATTTGTACAATCGCGTTTCTTTTCTTCTTCTTTTTTTTTGTCTAGCATCGTTTGCGGTCGGATGTTATTTATTTATTTTGAATACAAAACACTGCGATATTAAACTTCAAATTTTGGAGAACTGGGAATCAAACAAAATTAAAGTCCGATAAACTCCGAATTTTCGGGAAAAAATAAACTCCGAAAAACACCCTCCGAGTTTGACGAAAAATGTACTCCGACAACTCGGACTTTACTGCGATTTCAGTATGCTCTGGTAGAAGTCGATTATGCACATGCAAATCTGACGCTATTACTGAAATGTTAAAAGCTGAGTTACAAAAAAATAAACTTGTCGTGTGTGCCAAAAAAAAAAAAGAGGTGAGCGTCATAGCGCAAATAAAGGTGATTTTTGTCACGTTATAGCGGTGCACATATCCGATCTTTAGCGCCGGGACGACTAACGTCTCCAGTGTCTTCTACGACAAAGGCCGGTACCCGTTGTACGTACCTTCTTGTAAATCCTTCATTTTTTCAATGTCTGCTTTCTTTTCAAGTTTGAGACGACGCTACGCTGCCTCGGTCTTTCTTCCTTCTGCTTTTATGTTTTTTTTTCTTTTTGTTTTTCTCTCTCTTTTGTTTACTTGGCGTTTATACATTTGTGTATTTTGCTTCGCCTTGTTTGGCTTAGTTTTAACTTTTTTTCCTTCGATTCGGCACTGACTACCGCCGGTTCGTCTTCTACACGATGCCCGGACATTTTGAGAGCCATCTGCAACTTTGTTGTTGTTGTTGTTTTCTTCCACTGTCGTCTGCGATAACCTCATATTCCCGACTTCCATTGAGTGTCTAATCCGAAAATCTTCATATGTGCTTTTTGATATTTATTAACTATATGAAAAGTCTAAGCTCATTATACATTTTTATTCGGATTTTTCTTCGGCACATGGGCAGAGAGGGACATGGCAGCTAAATGCAAGTCATTATCTGTTAAAAGTTTTGAACAGCCTTCAGGTGACGGACCCTTTTCTTACCAAGAAATCAGATGAACTCTTTAGTTTCTTTGAGGGTAACCAGAACGTAGGATACGTCTTCTCTTTTGATATTAAAGATTTGTTCTATTCAGTCCATCACCGTGAACTGTTCGAGGCAGTTACGGCGTGCGTCAATAAAAATGGTGTTGTCCCCTTCCAGAACACAGCAGGAGTGACGATTGACAATTTTTTAATCTTGCTTGAAGCGTATCTTAACAGCACGTTTATTGCTTTTAACGATAAACTTTATTTGCAGAAAAAGGGTATCTGTATCGGATCATGTGTGGCACCCGTACTTTGTAATATTTTTTTAGCAACAATTGATCAAACGCTTGAGCAAAAACTCAATAATTTTAATATTTTTAAAGTTTTTAGATACGGAAACGACTTTTTGATTATTTTTAGAGAACAAACATCTTTGGTGTACCAACATGGGGTGGTTTCAGTCTTAGATGCTTTTAGACGACATGCTAAGGGACTACATTTTACACATGAACTCCCTAACCAGGATCACCTACAGTTTTTAGACCTGAGCTTAGAGTTGCAGGAGGGACACGTGTGTTGGATCTATTCCCCACGATCCCAAAATGCGCTCCTGCCTAATGACTCTGCGCATTCTAAGGTGGTAAAGAGAGGAATTGCAACGCTCTGCCTAGAGTCAATTATCAAGAAGTCGTGTGCTCACCGCATGCAGGCCAGCTTCCACAACCAATTGACCGGACTATTGTCAGCGGGCTTCCCTCAAACGGTCTTGACGAGTTTGGCAGAGGCCACCCTACAGAAAGTAAAAGGTCACACACCTAGGAAAGTGACGCAGTCGGCACTGAGCATTATGAGGGCAGAGGTTGTACCATGTGTACACAAAATGGCCCACAACCTCCAGAAGGTTCCGACCAGGTACCTCTCGTGTTTTCAGCGCCAAAGAAACTCGGCCAACTTTGCTCTCCAATTGCTGAAGAAAGCAGGAACAAGCGAGGATGTGGCGCGAAGTACTTTAGGCCGTACATCGAATGCGTCACAGGGGTCGTGTATGAAATTCCCCTAACGTGTGGAAAATCTAGCGTTGGACAAACGGGAAGATGCACGAGTGACCGTTTGAGAGAGCATGCACAAAATTTAAAGACAAATGACGGGGCATATTTGCCCGCGCACTGTAGGGCCTGCAAATGCAAGCCACGCTTCGGCGATACCAAGATTCTCGGTAGAAGCAGAATTCAACGAGCACGCGAACTGCAAGAGGCATATTTTATCAAGAAGAGGGGACCCCAGTGCGTCAGCGACACGTCAATAGCATTGTATAATGCTGAGATTTGTTTTTTCGATAAATATATGTAGATGGGTTTATGCTCTTTTATCTCGCGCATGTGTAGCCTGGGTGCGGATAAGTGTATCAGATATATATATATATATATATATGTGTATGTACTTCCATCTTCCTTTCCTAATACAGTTGTGAGTAGCGCCTGTGTTTGTCTTCTATCTTGTGTACGTGTTTTTAGCGCTTTTAACCATGGCTCACTAAAGTACTAAACATGCATAGAACGATAACGTAAACATAATCACGCATGACCAGATCATGAAGCTCAATTCAACTTCTCACAGCCATAACATTAATGCACACCAAAGGAGTCGCATAATGGGAAGTGGTTCCAGGAAGGATAACCCTCATAAAACTGAAGAGTATTTTAATATTTAAGTCGCTCTCGGGTGCGAGATGGAGAGGCGGGCGGTGATAAAAATAATAAAAATAAGCAAAATGGAAGAAGTAGAAAAAAGGAAGGGGGGGGAGCGTACTTGCACGTGAGTGTGTGGGTGTGCGGGGGGGGGGGGTGGAGAGGGGTGTTTGGGTGTGTAACATGAACCATCGCCCGCCTCGGTTCGCGCCCGAGCTGCTCCTCTGTCTCTGCTGGCTCTTCTTGGCCACCCGGACGCGCTTTTGGGCCCACTTGATTTTGTTTTATTCCCTTGTTTCGTTCTGGACACAGCCGAGCCCCAGCGACACGTAGCGGGAGGTCGTTTGGGGATGCATGCGGGGCCCCTTCCTGGCCGCGGCCTTCGTCTACCCATGGTCGGTTCTGAGAGGTTGTTTTTCGCCTTCCCTCAATGTTTTTTTTTTTGTGTGTCAAAGTGTCGGGTTTTCAGCTTTTACTGCAACATTAGGACCTGATGAAGAGCGGTCCCCGCTCGGAACGTCTTCCAATAAATACGCTTTAAAGCATTTACCTCCTTTTTACGACATCTTCAACGGCACGCCGATGGCCAACGCCATGGCTGCTGTGACGGCGCCGTGCATTACCGTCTTTAGGGTTCACACAGGGCGGAGGAATTCACAACACTGATCGCAGGGTTAACTTTTTATGCATTTCTTCGAATTAATAAAACACTAATCAGGCTTTGATGATACGGGGCTCACATGTCTTGCCGTGCATGTCTTGGGGGCTTGGGGTGCTCGCATAGGTTCCGCAGCGGGCCCGGCTCCTTGGCGATGTCCTTCCGTCTCTGACTGGATCTCTTGCGTCGTCTCGCCTCTCGCGGGGTCCCCTCTCCAGCGGCCTTGCGTCCTGGGAGTCCTTCTCCAAACTCCCCACTTTCTCGGCGTCCCGCGTGACGGTGTTCTTCCCCCGTACGGCCCGCTGCTTTTTCTCGGACCTCTCTCGACGCGATCCCGCCAGCCACTGTCCCTCTCTTCCGCAGTTCATCCTCCCCCTCTCCCCAATTCCCCGAAGTCGACGTCACAACCATCCCGAAACCCCCGGTCTGCCAATGGGTCCGTCCCGTCTGCCAGAGTGTCTGGACCCGCACCTGCAAGCCGCTACGGGACCGGGGAGAAACTGGACATCCGACACCTAACTCGGGCGGCGCTCCGGCGGTGGTAGCATGCGACTTGTCGCTCGGCGGGGCGGGGGAGAGGCAAGCAGGAATGCCGTGGTCGAAGCCTCCAGAATAGGGCCAGGACCAGAGTTCAGTTGGCCAGTGTGTCTGGAACGGCACCTGCAAGCCATTATCGGCTGCGAGAAGCAACGGGACGTCCGACACCCCTCGGGCAGCACTCGGTCGCTGGTGGTGTGACCCCTCCCCCACTCGACGAGGTGGGCGAGGCCAGCTGGAATGCCGTGTTCGGAAGTTTCCCAAATAAAGTCACGACGAGACACAGAACATCACACTGCCGATCATGCTTCGAGGCGTATGCAGTGGAAGTACCCGAATTTTATTACCACAACGGCCATGATTGGCGACTCTCAGATTAAGTATCTACACCAGCACTTCGATCCATATCGGAAGGACGCCCCGGCGTTCATCTTACAAACCGGGGCTCGGATTTCGGACGTCGGCGGCCTCATGGATTTTCTGCCTCGCACTGTGACGACACTCGTGCTGCACGTGGGGGCAATGACCTCACTACCATGGAGCGGCGGTGGCCTTCAACAGGTACCGAGATCTGCTGCACAACATCTCTCGAGAGCGCCCTGTGATCACGTCGGTATTCGCCACCCTCGCCCTGCCGCGATATCTTAATCGTCGCCGTGGAGAGTGCGGCTTGGACGCCGTGCGCCGCGACAATCAGGAGGCCTGGCTGTTCAACAGGCGTCTCCATGACCACTGCCGTCGTGTTGCGGGTCTGTTCTATATTGATCACGCATTTCACCACCCAAGTTTCTGCGGAGTAGCCTTGCTCGCTGGGAACCTCCATCGGGTGCTGCTCCGGGGAGGACGCCGGGATCACCCGGGGTGGCTGGACCACGTTGCACCTTCAATTTGTACCTGCCACGCCCAGACGCAGACTGACCAGGCCTACCAGCCACCTGCGACCGACACTTCTGTGGACAGCCTGCATCAGTGGCCGCCTCTGCCGCAGCGGGAGGACATACGAGCGGCGGCGGGAGTGCGTCCTGTTAAGGGGGCCAGCATATCAGGCCGGACGCTTCGCCCTCTGTGGCACGATCCTGTCCGCCTGGCGGGCGGAGTTCCACTCCCTCCGCCTCCAGTGAGGAGTTCCGTTCGGCGGGCTCACCGCGGGCATCCGCCGCCTCCCCAAGTTCCAGTGCTCCCCCACCTGCAAGGAGCACTTCGCCTTCAGTGACACGGCCTTCTGCACCTGGTGAGCAGGGTTCCGCTCCCTCCGGCGCCGCCGGAGACGTCCATTCAACGTGTTCGCCGTCGACGTCCGTCGCCTCTCCAAGTTCCAGCGTTCCACGTGCACGGAGCCCCTACTACCTGAGGAGAACTCTCGCCGGTGCAGCCGGCACGCTTCCCGTGGGTGGGAAATGACTCGGAGGAAAGAAAGGTACCGTCCCTCTCGTTCATCCTAGATCTAGGACATTCCTCGAGATTCGCAAAATCATAGATAAACGGATTCGACACGCAATGCATGCGGAGACACTTCAAATTTACATGGAAAAGAAAAACATCCCGAAAGGCTTTCAATTATCGATCCAGCCGTCTCTAAACACCTTCAATGCAAACGAGCGGCAGAGGTGGGACGACACCATTTCTGAGGCTTCGCTAAAACTTATGGATATTGCAACCCAACACCACACTAGGATGACGTCGGAGAAGGAGCTGGAGGAGGAGGGAAGGAGGGCAGATGGCTTGCTTGCCACTTCAGAGAAAGATGAGCTTGAACTGTATGAACAAAAACGGATCCGCGAAATTCGGGTTCTTAAGGAAAAAAATTTGTTCGTGACAACATTTCCTCTCAGCATTTACAGCGTGACACCGGCTTACAGCGGGACTCTCGGACACACAGTTCTATTGCCAGAGGTCGCATCCCATCAGGAACATCAGATGAACCGACACTGCCCGAGGCGACTTCGCATTCGCACCTCAGGACAGTGGATCTTTGTACTCGGGGCCCACGCATTGCTGCGCAGACGTCTCCCGACTCTTTCGCCAGCCGAACAACATCCTCTCAGCAAAATGAAATTGGCAGCAATATTGTAAATTTGTCAAGCACGACACTCTCACAACAAGAGGTAGCGATTCTTTCGAAGGGCCTCAGCTTCTCCCCTGCAACGGGACGGTATGATGAATTCCAGTTATACCAGGACGTGGACAACTTCTCCCGTAGTCTACGTCTCCGAGAATACTTTCATGAGCGCCCTAGTGATGGCGGCTGCCCCCTTCCCTCAAATCCAAAAAAGCACTGGACACCAAGCAACCAAAGGAACAAATACTTGGATATGTACATAGAGGTGGTACAGCGGGAAATTATAGAGTCATTTCAGAAAAAACGGGCTCCGAAATACAATCTTTCACTCTCCGAAAACAATTGCATTAAACTTCTTGGCTCCAGGACCCACATTGTTATTAAGCCAGCCGACAAAGGTGGTGCCGTTGTTGTTCTCAATACGCAGGACTACATTAATGAAGGACTCCGACAACTAAATGACCCAAAATTTTACAAAAAACTTTCAGGTGACCCAACATTGCGAATCAAGTCCGTTGTTCTCAGAACACTGTCCCACTTGAAAGACAACGGTGGCATAACTAAGAAAATGTTCCACTGCATTAAGCCCTGGCACCCCAGGCCTGGGCGATTCTACACGCTACCTAAGATACACAAGGAGAATAACCCTGGAAGGCCAATAGTGTCTGGCATAGGAACAGTAACCGAAAGAATATCAAGTTTTATTGACACTGTAATTAAGGAAATCCCCCCCAACCTTTCCGTCATTCTTGAGGGACACGAACCATTTCATCCAGGATATATCCCAGCTAACCATACCCACAGGTTCATTTCTGGTAACATTGGACGTAACTGCGCTGTACACCAACATTCCGCACGATGACGGCATCGCAGCGGTAATTGGAGCGTATGTGAACACCCAAAACTCTCCAATCCTCGATTGTCAGTCCTTGACAAAATTGTTACGACTCGTGCTTGAATGCAACCATTTTGAATTCGAAGATGAACATTACCTCCAAATTAGCGGAACCGCCATGGGCACAAAAATGGCCCCAAATTATGCCAACATTTTCATGGCGGAATTGGAGGGTCGGTTCCTCGCAGATCGTCCGATTCGGCCATATTTCTATAAAAGGTACATTGACGATATTTTTATGATATGGACAGGCACAGAGGACGAACTCAACACATTTATTTCGGAACACAATTCGGCTCATTCCTCTATTCGGTTCACCCACAACGTTTCGCAGCGGGCAATTAGTTTCTTGGACGTTACCGTCGAAATTCAGGATAACAAACTTTCCACTAAACTCTACAGAAAACCCACGGACAGGCAACAATATCTTAACTACGACAGCTGCCACTCCCGCCACTGCAAAAATAGTTTGCCCTATTCTCAGGCGCATAGATACAAACGAATATGCAGCAACGAGCAAGACTTCAAACAAAACGCAGATAATCTAACGACAGCACTCATTAGGCAAAATTATCCGCCAGGCGTCATCAACAGTGCTATAGAAAAGGCTAGTAGACTAGACCGCACGACAGCCATCAACAAAACAAGCGTTAGAAACTCAGAGAATAATCAATATAATTTAGTGCTAACCTACGCAAGTAACCTTCCCAACATCAACAACATCCTACGCAAAAATTTTAATATTCTCTCACAAAACCAGCGCCTTCAATCTGTTTTTCCGCAGGCTCCACGCGTCGTCTACCGTCGAGGAAAAAGCCTTAAAGACATGCTTGTACGATCCAAAACCACACATGAGGAGTTCCTGGGATCTCGGCCATGCCGGGTGCCGCGGTGCAAAGTGTGTAGCCACATGACGGAATCCGTGGAGGCAAAAAGTACAAATTCGGACTTCACCTTTAGGATAAACAGAAATTATAACTGTAACTCAGCTAATGTTGTCTATCTGTTGCACTGCCGGGTATGCAACATGCAGTATATTGGACAGACCGACCTCCCCTTCCGTCAAAGATTTAACAATCATAAGTCCCACCTTAACACACTCCCCAAACTCCCGCTCTCCAAACATATGCGTCTCGATCAACACCACATAAACAAAATATTTGTAACTATACTTCAATCGGGATTCAGTACAGCACGCGAAAGGGAGCAAAGGGAAT